>CAUYQG010069927.1:0-23376 GCA_963574415.1 Tarsius wallacei
CTAAGGTGGAAGGATTGCCGGAGTCCAGCAGGTCGAGGCTGCGGTGGCCATGAGCGTGCCACTGCACTCCAGTCTGAGCGACAGAGTGAGACTCCAACTAAAAAAAAAAACAAAAAAACCCTGAATTATTAATATAAAGATATAATAGAAATCTCTCTTAATGAGTAAAATTTCATAATATTTCAAATCCCAGTTAGACACATGATGAAGAATAATACTAAATGAACTTGATATTAACTATTGAAACCCTACTCTGCACCAGGACTTTTTTGGTACACTGCATACTTATATTAATAAGTTATTAACCTAAGCGAATACTTTACAAATATTATCTATCTCTACAACCTAACAAGAATAATATTGTTTTCTTCACTAGACATAATAAGAAACGAAAACACTTATATATTAGTACCAGGCTTGATTTAAATATGGGTGTGCCAAACGCCAAAGTCTTTTACGATGTCAATCACAGAATGTTTTCCAGCAATACTGCAGTATTTTATGTAAAATTTTGTGACATGTCTTATGTATTTCATCTACCCTTTTGCCTCCTGCAATCTTAAATATAAGTCAAGTGTATGTAGAGCAAAATTAACATGACCTCTTCCAATGAGAACACTTACCTATGCAAATAATTTTCTTGCTATACTACTAGTAACACACCACTTTGATTTGAAAATTTCAACTATAATGCTTCGTGCAGGAGATTTGTATTTTCTCTGTTATGGACTGAATGCTTATATCCCCCCAAATTCACATGTTGACATCTTACCATTTGGAGGTAGGGCTTGGGAGGTAATTAGGTTTAGGTCATGAGGATGGGGCTGACATCATGGGACTGATGAGAAATAGTTCTCTCTATTTTCCAGCATGTGATGACAAAAGAAGTCTACCTGAAAATCAGGAAGAAGTCCTTCACCAGACACCAGATCTTGGACTTCCTAGCTTCCAGAACTATGTGAAATAAGTGTTTGCTGTTTAAGCCACCCAGTCTATGGTAACTTGCTATAGCAGCCCAAACTGATTAAGACATTGTGGCATCACACATATTCTAGCAAATTCTTGTAATTTTATGTTTCATAGACATCCATTTTGAATATATATTTGACTTCCTCATACTAGAAACAGGGCTTAGTCATGCTTGATACAGTTTCCAGTTCTTTACTTTCTCCCAGTTCTTCAATATGATTGATCCAGAAATCTGCATTATACAATTGCCTCCTGGTGACCACCTTTCTGGGACACAGTGAGATACAACCTCCTTGTCTTGCCCCACTGACTCCCACATTCTGCATGGACCAACCAGATATGCCATGGTGCCCACCTCTCAGTCATAGTGTGGCTCTAGAGAACCCATGCCTGCTTTTTCTATACTCACAAATTAGAATTCCCTGTGGGAATCTTGCCTTTATTGAATCCCAATAAAGGTTTTCACCCACAGGTTTTTCACTTTTTCTGTCTCTTTGTCTCCACCCACTGATTGAGCTTATGTGTCTCAGAAGGCTCTCCTCTTCCCTTTGGTCCTGAAGGGTCTGCATCCCTCTTCTATCTGGGATTTGCAAGTAAAAAAAAGCTTCTGTTTTTTCATGTGTTTTCTTGCGCTGCTGCTTCTGTGTCCTACCTGAGCAATACACTTAAACCTAACTTTTCCTGGTCAGGGATCTCCTAGAGAGTGGTTATCTCGGTAAGAATAATTCAAACACTAGTCAGACAAGAGCCACAAAGGTGTCTGCCAGGATAAACACTTTTTCTGTGAGGGGGAGACAATTGTTGGTTATGGCCCAACACTTAGGCAACAGGATAAGGAAGTATCACATGGAAGGAACACTGTAAACATCTACAACAACTTCCCCAGGATCCTTATCCCAGCAGGTCTAAACTTTATAGCCACTCTTCAGAGAGAGATCTTAAGAAAAAATTAGAAAGACTTTATATTTATAAAATACACACACGCACAAACATACACACACACATTGTATCTTTGTACAGTTAGAATTTCAAAGAGAGAAACAAGTACACTGGAAATCAGTATTTCTTAGACAAACAACATGTAGGTCTCACCCTGCCCCCCCCAAAAAAACCCTCGGGTACAAAAACAGTAAAATTCTTACTGTAAAAGTGCTGTGAAAATCAGAACATCTAAAACAACTCTAAGAAAGCACTTGCTATTTATTATAGCTTTGTACACTGTATCTGGGTAAGCCCATCTGTTATTAACAGAAGCTGGGCTGCCAACAAGAGAAATTCTGTTTTATGCTTTATGGTAAAAGGATATTACATAAAACAATACTTTATGTCATCATCTCTGGATTGATTATTGATAAGACAAATTGGCCTAAATCAAGTTGTGAGTCTTTTAGAAAGATCACTAAGAATCAGTAGTGCAGGTATTTGTAGGGTTTCAGAAAAGAAGTCAAAGAATATTTTAGGTGACTAGGACAAGAAAAGTCATTCAATAGTTCATGTGCCATAAATAGAAATACAGACAATCCCCAATTTCCAGTGGTTAAACTTACAACTTTTCGACTTTATGATTATGCAAAAGTGAAATGCATTCAATAGAAATCATACCTCAAATTTTGATCTTTTATTTTTGTAATTATGTTATTTTATTTTTATTATAAAACGGACTATGTGTTAGATAATTTTGTCCAATTGTAGGCTAATTTAAGTGTTCTGAGCATGATTAAGGTAGGCTAAGCTATGCTATGATGTTTGGTAGGTTAAGTGCATTAAGTGCATGTTCAACTTAAGACATTTTCAATTTACAGTGGGTTTCTTGGGACGTAACCCCATCATAAGTTGAGGAGCAGCTGTAAGTTGTTCAGTTAAATGATGTCCTCTGTTAATCTGTCTTTGTATGTGTTGCTTCCTAAAATGGAAAAAATACTAGGATTCTTTTGGTAGGCTCCTCTGTGTGGTAGAAATATAAAATTCGAGGATCCACAGTTCACATGCTTGTAGGACAGTACTGGGTGGATGCATGCATAATGATGGCTCTTGCAGCCCTAATTTCTCTTATTATATTTTGACACTGTCTGTCACTGTATTCTTATATAAATGTGTCATATAACAATGTAGTACGTGAGTCAGGTGAAGGCTGTTTATAGAATCAACACAGAGAGCTAAATTGATAATGGTTCTATGTCCACTTTTCTATTAGAATATTAATATTCGAATACATTGAATAATAGGTATTAAGTGAATCATAGGCAAATCTACATACAGTGTTGGGATTCTTAAATATAGCCTCTATGAAAACATTATTTTCCTAAACACAGATCTTGTCAAGTAAGTTGATAATGTCACATGATTGCCATCTATTTATTTTCCCAGTAGTTATATAATTAGACTACAATAGTTTAAAATTTGTATTAAATTACTGGTTTTATTTTAGAATAGTACTTCTGAAAATGCATGCTTGAGGAATAATGGTTCTGCAAGCTGTTAGCATATATTTAGTAAAAATTGGGTTCTGAGGATAAATGTGTTTAAGAAAATATGGGTTAAACAGTTAAAGAGGTTTCTTGTAGAACACTGTAGAATTTTTAAAAATGCTAATTAGTGGAGTGCGGTTCTGGGTAAGATACAGTAAGCACACTCCATTGCCACCCCTCTTTGTATGACTGAATGTAGCTGTAGAAATAGGGCAGAATGCATAGAATAGCTCTTAAAAGTAAATCATAGCAAATGCTTTGGAAAAGAAAACAAGAATCCAAGTACCACTGAAAAAGCTGTGAGTTTACTATATTTCCCCCTATTGTATATACCAGCCTGAACTCAAGGCATCTGAAACCCATAAGTGGACTTCTACATGGGCAGAGAGATTTCTAGAAGTCCTCTGGTTTCAATTTGAGGAGTAGAAAAGAGTCCCTCTGGCAGTGACAGTGATGGCATCAAGGACAAAAAGTCATCCACTATTTCGAGAAAGAAACTTCCCCTCCATTCAGAGGAGCTGTGGTATAAGAGGATGGGAGCAATACTGTTTTGTTTTGTGTTGTTTTATTGTTAGTTGGAGTCTCACTCTTGCCACCCAGGCTGGAGTGCAGTGGCATGCTCAAGGCCCCCATAGCCTCATTCTGCTGGGCTTGTTTTGTTTTTGTTTTTTTTTCCTTACCTCTTTTCTGTCCTATTGTCCCTTAGCTTCATACATGACTACATTTGAGGAAAGTATGCAACAAAAAAAAGTAAATACACCAATTTTCTTTTGCATCAGAGGTCAAAAAGGGGACCCCAAAAGTTAAAAAAAAGTGACCTAATAATGTGGTTTATAATTCTTGTGCTCACTCCTGAGCTGCCCATGCATAGATCTACTGATAAACAAAATACCAAAGCTTCAAGAACTGAAATACACAGCAGATCATTACCCAAGTCTCATAATGACAATATATGTTGCTTACATGGGACAGACCTTAAAAACACTTCATCAGCTTGGTTCAGGTTCCACTGGGGAGGGGGGATGGCATGTCAGAGACATTGAAGTGTTTTAAATTTATGGCTGAAACTAAACAATGTTTATGGCTTGCTAAAAAAAAAAAACTAACATTCTTCATTAAATTAAATTTAAACTAGTCTCATAACATAATATTTACAGCACTCAGGATATAATGTAAACTTATTTGGCATATAAGAAACCAGTATATTCTAACTAACATGGAAAAGGAAATAAACAGATGCCAATTCTATGATGACACAGAAATTGAAATTGTTTGACAAAGTTTTTAAAGCACTATATAAAATGTTTCTATAAGAGAGACAAGTGCTCTTAAAACAAAAAGATAGACAATTTTAGCAAAGAAATAGAATATAAAGAAAAAGGGAAAACTTAGAAGTAAATAATCCAACAACGGAAGTAAAAGCCTTACTTGGTCACAAGAGAATGGGTGAACTTGAAGATGAAACAGTAATTTCCAATCTGAACATCAGAGGAAAAATTTTAATAAATAGTTTCAGGGACCATTGAAACAATATTAAAAGATCTAACACTTGTGTCACTGGCGTATTACAAGAGAAGAAAGAGTGTGCATCACAGCAAACAAGCAAAAATGAAACAAAACAAAACAAAACCATCAATCTTTGAAGAAATAATGACTGAAAACTTCCCAAGATTGGAGAAAATGGTAAATCAACACATTTAAGATGTTCAGCAGATTCCAAGTAAGATAAATCCAAATAAATGTACACTTATAGACATTGTAATTAAACTAAAAACAGGGAAAAAAGTCTTAAAAACAGCAAAAGCAAAACAACACATTACTAACAGGGAAAAATAATTTGAATGACTTCAGATTTCTTGTTAGATATTATAGACACCAAAGCAGATTTGAATGAAAAAACAAAACAGTCAACTCAGAATTATATTTCCAGTGAAATTAAACTTTACCTCAGGAATGATAAAGTAAGGGTATTATCAGATGAGTTGAAACGAAAATAATTCCTTCTCATTGGACTTATTTTAAAAGCATTGCTAAAGTAAATTATTTATGAAGAAGGAGAAGGATAGTAGAAGGAAATTTGGAGCATTAATAATGGAGGAAGAGTAAAATAAATGATAAATAGGTAGATATATGTAATAATAGACTATTCTACTCTTCAGTTCTTTAAAACATGTTTGAAAGTTGAAAGCAAAAATTATAACATTATCTGAGGGGGTTTCAACGTAATATACATGTAACATACGATAGCTACAACATAAAAAGAAGATGAAAAAGGGACCTCCACTGTGGTAAGTTTTCTACATTCCACTTGAATTGGTAAATACTAAGTTTAGTTAAGTGTGCATTTTGCACATATAAAGTTAGAGTGAGAAAAAAGAAAAACAAATATTAATAATAAAATAATTAAATGATAGACTTAATCCATTCTTATCAATACATGCATATCAATACATTAGATGTAAATGACTTTAACACAAGACTTAAAAGACAGACTGTTAGAATGGATTAAAAATGAGTAAACTCATTTCAAACATGATGATATAGGCAGATAATAATAAACAGAAATAAAGAGATATACTATGCAAACATAAATCTAAAGAAAGTTGTAGTGACTATATTGATATCACATAAAGGTAGACTTTAGAGCAACAACAAAATAAATTACCAAGGATAAAGAGAAATTGCATAAAAGGGTAAATTCATTATGAAGATATAGTCATCCTAAATGTGTATGTCCCTAAAAACACAAGTTCAAAATACATGAAGTAAAAATTGATAACACTTAGAAATAGACACATTCACAACTATAGTTAGGAATATAGTTAGCACCCCATTTTTAGTTAGCAAAAGAACCAACAGATGGAAAATCATCAAGGATATAACAGAACTGAGCAACATCAGAAACTAAATGAGTCTACCTGTCAATTTACAATATTTCATCTATTGATTGATTTATTTCATTAATTTTAAGGGGTACAGATAATTTTGGCAGTGTATAGTGGCAAAGAATTCTGGGCTTTAAGTAAACCAGGCACCCCAGCTGTGCACACTGTAATCAAAAGGTGATATTTTTGTGCCTCCATCTCTTTCAACTTCCCCTTTCTGAGTCTCCAATGTTCATTATATCATTCTATATGTCTTTGCAGATCTTTAATTTAGCTCCCAATTAAAAGTGAGAACATGCAGTGTTTGATTTTCCATTCCTATGTTAGTTTGCTTAAGATTATGTTCTCCAACTCCATCCAAGTTGCTGCATAAAAACATTATTCCATTCTTTTTTATGACTTAACAGTATTCCTTTATACATAGATATATCACACACATATATACATACATGTATATACACATATACAGATGCACACATATACACATGTATACACATTCACACATATATTCATTATTCACTGATCAACTGATGAGCATTTAGGTTGACTCCACATCCTCACAACTGTGACTTAGTTGCAATAAACATGAATTCAGGTGTCTTTTTTGTATAATGACCTCTGATCCTTTGGACAGTTACATAATAGTGGGATTGCTGGATTAAATGGTAAATCTACTTTTAGTTCTTTGAGAAATTTCCATACTGATTTCCTTAGAGATTGTACTAATTCATACTCCTACCAACAATGTATAAGTATCCCCTTGCTACCGTATCCACACCAGCATCTACTGTTTTTTGATTTTTTAATAAGGGCTATTCTGATTGGTGTGAGGTGATATTTCATTGTGGTTTTAATTTGCAGTTCTCTGAAGATTAGTAATGATGAGAATTGTTTCATATGTTTGTTGGCCATTTGTACATCTTCTTTTGAGAGATGCCTGTTCATGTCATTTGCCCACTTTTTAAAAGGGATTATTTACATTTTCTTGCTGATTTGTTTGAAATTTTTATAGATTCTGTATATTAGTCCTTTGTCAGATGTATAATTTATGAACAGCTCCCATTCTGTAGGTTGCCTATTTACTCTGTTGATTACTTCTTTTACTGTGCAAAAGCTTTTTAATTTAATTAAGCCCTTCTAATTTATTTTTGTTTATGTTGCATTTGCTTTTGGAATTTTGGTCATAAATTATTTGCCTAGAAGAATGTTCAGAAAAGTTTTTCCTAGGTTTTCTTCTAGAATTGTTATAGTTTCAGGTCTGTCATTTAAGTCCTTGTTCCATCTTGAGCTAATTTTTGTATATGGAAGAAATAGGGATTAAATTTTATTTTTCTACATGTAGCTATCCAATTTTCCCAACACCATTTGTTGAGCAGAGTGTCCTTTCCCGAGCATGTATTTTTGTCTACTTTGTCAAAGATCAGTTGGTTGTAGGTATTTGTGTTTATTTCTGGATTCTCCATTCTGTACCATGGTCTGTGTGTCTGTTATTCTCTAAGTACCATGCTGTTTTGGTTACTATAGTCTTATAGCATAATTTGAAGTCAGGTAATGTAATGCTTCCAGGTTTGTTTCTTTTGCTTAGGATTGCTTTGGCTATTCTGACTCTTTTTTGTTTCCATAAAAATTTTAGGATTGTATTTTGTATTCTCTGAAAAATGACATTGAATCTATAAATTACTTTGGGTAATATAATCATTTTAACAATGTTGATGCTTCCAATCCATGAGCATGAGATGGTTTTCCATTTCTTTGCAATCTCTTTCATCAGTGTTTTGTTGTTTTTAAAGTCTGTTTCATCTGGTATGAAAATGGCTACTCCTGTTCACTTTTGTTGTCCATTTGTTTGGAATATATATATTTTTACCACTGCTTTACTTTAAGTCTATAGGAGCCTTTGAGTGTTAAGTGGGTCTCTTGCAGGCAGCAGATATTTTAATTGCATGTTTTTAAAATATGTTCTGCCAATCTTTATCTTTTAAGTAGGACATTGAGACCATTTACATTCAGAATTAGTAATAATATGTAAGGTACCATTCCACTCATCATGTCAGTTGTTACTTGGTTGGTTTTTTTTTCTGTCTCTGTTGTGTTGGTGTTCCATAAGCCCTGTGAGCCTCATAATTTCCAGTATTTTTCTACTGGTGTATTTCAACCTTTTGTTTCAATATTTAGAACTCTTTTGAGTAGGTCATGTAGAGCCAGTCTACTGGTGACAAATTTTTAAAGTGTTTGCTGGTCTGACAAATACTTTAATTCTCTTCATTTATGAAACTTAGTTTTGTAGGATGCAAAATCCTTGACTGACTCTCACAATGCTTGAGGAGATTGAAGGTGAGGGTCCAATCCTTTCTGGCTTGTAAGGTTTCAGTTAAGAAGTGTGCTGCTAGCCGGGCTCGGTGGCTCAGCCTGTAATCCCGTGCTTTGGGAGGCCGAGGTGAGTGGATTGCTTGAGCCCGCGGGTTCGAGGCCCGCCTGGGCAACTTGGTGAGACCTCATCTCTACAATAAATCAAAAATTAGCCGGGCATGGTAGTGCATGCCTGTAGTTCCAGCTACTTGGAAGGCTGAGGCAGAAGGATCGCCGGAGCCCAGCAGGTTGAGGCTGCGGTGGCCGGGAGCGGCCACTGCACTCCATTATTTAAAACAGAGTTATACTCCAAATCAAAAAAAAAAAAAAAGAAAGAAAGGAGTGTGCTGCTAGTCTGACAGATAAGTTATTTGATGTTTTTGTCTCATTGCTCTTTCTTTCGCATTAACTACACATAACCTGATGACTACATGTCTTGGGGATTACCTTTTTGCAATGAATATTCCAGAGGTTCTTTGGCTTCTTATATCTGGATGTTTAAATCTCTGGCAAGGTCAGTGAAGTTTTCTTCCATTATTCCCTCAAATAGATTTTTCAAACCTATTTCTTTCTCTTCTTTCTCAGGAACACCTATGATTCTTAGGTTTGGATGTTTTACTTAATGCCACATTTCTTGGAGACTTTGCTCCGTTTCCTTGATTATTTTTTCTTTATTGCTGGCTGGTTGGGTTAATTTGAAAGCCTAGTGTTCACATTCTGAGAATCTTTTTTCTACTTGTTCTAGTCTAATGTTAAAACTTTCCACTGCATTTTGTGCTTTCCTAAATGAATCTGTCATTTCGAAGATCAGTTTGGTTCTTTTATGTGTGTCTACCTCTTTGGAGAATTTTCATTCCTGAATAATTTTTTTTTTTGAGTTGGAGTCTCACTCTGTCATCCAGACTGGAGTGCAGTGGCCGCTCCCGGCCACCGCAGCCTCGACCTGCTGGGCTCAGGTGATCCTTCCGCCTCAGCCTTCCAAGTAGCTGGAACTACAGGCGTGCGCTACCACGCCTGGCTAATTTTTTGACTTTATTGTAGAGATGTGGTCTTGCCAAGTTGCCCAGGTGTGTCTTGAACCCGCGGGCTCAGGCAATACACTCACCTCGGCCTCCCAAGGCGTGGGATTACAGGCTGAGCCACTGAGCCTGGCCGTGAATAATTTTTTAATTAATTTTTTTATGTTGGGGTTCAACGTTCTCCTGGATCCCATTGAGAAATTTTATATTCAACCTGTCTCTGGAATTTCAAATATTTTATTTTTGTTAGGTTCCATTGTTGAAAAGTTAGTGTGATCTTTTGGGAGGTGTTGAATAGTTTTTTATATTATCAGAGTTATTTTTCTGGTTCTTTCACAGCTGAGTAGACTATTTCTTCTTGAGTTTTCAGGGAACTGACCTAGGCGCTGTGGAGCTTTCTTGATTGTATATAAACTTGGTGTGGTGGATTTTTCAATTGCTAACCGTGGCAGTGCTGTGCTGGGTACCTGCACAAGCTCAGGGTATCTTGAATGGCCATGGCGGCTTGGATAGTGGTGTGTGCTGAGGTGCGGTATTAGACCTTCCTAAAAGCTGTATTATATCAGATGTAATATAATATGTATACACTGTGCCAGTTGACCCTCAACCAAGAGGTGGCACTTGTGTAAAAGAGCCATCTGTGATGGTGGCTGTGAGCTTTCTGGTTGGCCTGTGCTGTCCCAAGGAAGTACACAGCCAACCTAGGTGATGGAAAGTGCTTGTGGGCTACCCAAGTTTACAGTATGTTTTGTGTGGGGGTGGCAGGAGAAGTGCTCAGAATCCCCACCCGTGTGTACAATTGGCTACCTCAGTGGGGATAAAGGAGTCCCCAGTCACTGGGGTAATGCTGCTGTGTTGTCCAGAGGATATACAAGAAAGTTTACATGGGAAGTAAGATGTTGCCAAGGCAATGAGTTCCACCCAGTGCTCCTGCCTTAGCCTCAGGGAATCTGCATTCAAAATGTAAAAGTGTGGGTTTTTCTCATGTCTTTTTATGGAAACCTGCCCCAGCCAATTTCTGCAGCAGAACTTGCCTTTGGGAAAAATGAGTGTCAGGTCTTCCCATTCCCTCCCAGTCCTGCTAGAAACCATCCAATAGCTAGGGTTGATTTCCTGGGAAATGGCTACAGTAGCCACTCAGGATTTTTTTTTTCTCTATACTAGTTCACATGGGCTTCTGTGGAGCATTGCTGTGAGTAAGGAAGGTAGTTTTCTTTTAGTGACTGGAGTCCCACAAATCTCAGGGAGACTTCTAATTTAGTGGCAGGAGCCACACTCACCTCCCCTGCTATGTCTGGACACTACTTGTAGTTTGTGCTGTGATTCAGGGGAGTCTGCCTAGTTTCAACCCAGGCTGATTGATTTTTCTCTTTTTTGCACTCTGTGGATGTTGTCAATTCTCTGATGAACCGTGGGGCGTGTTGCTGATCTTGTCCCTCTCTGAGTGCTGAGGCACGTTCTCTAGTTTGCTTCACTCCATGGGAGAACCTCACTCTAGCTGCTTCTCATCAGCTATCTTAATCCTATCTGCTGAATTAGAAAATATTTCATGCCAAAACAAAATAAATTGTTTTCCAAGTTCACACAAAACATTTGCCTACATATATAATATTCTGGGGCATACACAAAGTAACATAATTTAATCCATACAAAGTATGATCTTTATCAATAATGAAATTCAACTAGTTATCAATAGGAGAAGGATAATAAATTTTTTCCCCAAAAACTTAAGAATTAAACAGCACATTACCATATAATATAGGCACCAAAAGTTAGAAAATATTTTAAACTGTATTAAAATTAAAACTTAATATTTCAAAATTTATATGTCATATAAATCTGTGTCAAGAGAAAAATTTATATCAAAAAAGAATAATCACAAAGAGGTGATCTGAATTTCCCTCTTAAGAAACTAGTGAAAAAAAGAAAGATAAACCCAAGTCCAGCTGAACAAGTGAAATAATATAGTGCAAAAACTAATAAAATTTATAAAAGGAAGTGAAACATCAAGAAAATCAATTCAAAATATCAGTAATATTTATAAATTTCTGCTAAAACCAATAAATAAAAAATACTAATATCAAAATTGAGAAAGAAGATAACACTACAGGCCATGCAAACATTAAAAGGATTAATTTGATAATAATACATAAAAATTAATAATGATATTAATGTTACAATAAACGTGAATGTTATGAGCAACTTTACATTATACACATTCAACAACTTACATGAAATAGACTAACTCCTCAGAAGCCATTATTTCTCAAAACTTACCTAATGTAGAATAGAAAACTCGTATAATTACTATTGAAGAAATTGAATTCATTGTTTAAAAACCTTCAAAAGTAAAGCATCTAACCAAGATAGTTTTACTGGTGAAATCTAATGGATATTTAAATGAGAAATAACACCAGTTTCACTCAATCTCTTTCAGAACCTTGGGAAGGAGATGGCATTTTAATTTATTTTATGGGCCTAGCTTTTCTCTGATAACAAAAGCATATGAGGACAATATAAGAAAAATTCAGATCAATATTTCTCATGAATATAGATGCAAAAATTCTCAAAAAAATACTAGAAATAAAATTTACCAACATATGAAAAAGAATAAGATATCATGACTAAGTGCAGTTCATTATGAGTATGCAATATTGGCTTGATATCTGAAAATTAATAAACTCCATCATATTAACAATCTAAAAAATGTTAAAATCCATAAATGCAAAAAATGTTTTTTAGTACAATTTGCAAAACTCTGAGAAACCTAGGACTACAAGAGGATTTTCTTAACCTGATAATGGATATCTATAAGAAAACCCAGCAACCCCCTCGGGTACCCTCCCACTGTGGGAGCTCTTCTGTCCTCTCAATAAATCCTGCTTTCTCAAACAAACAAACGAACAAACAAACAAAAAACCCATGGCTAGCATAATTCTTAATTGTGAAAGACTGAGCTTTTTCCTCCTAACCCTAAGAAAAAAGCAATGATATTTACCACTCTCACCACTCCTATTCAGAATGTCATTATAATTTCCAGTTCAATAAAACAAGGGAAATAAAAGTTTTACATACAGATATGGAAGAAATAAAACTTCCTTTATTAACATATGATGTGATTGTCTATGTAGAAAAATCTCAAGAAATATACTAAAAAGGAAACTCCAATATACACTTGAATCTAAAAAGTGAGTTGTAAGTTTACTAATGTCACAAGATACAAGATTAACACAAAAAGCAAATTGTGTTTTTTATATAATAACAAAGGACAATTGGAAACCAATATTTAAAAAGCAATACTAGTTGCAAGAACTCTTCTTGGTAACATACTTGGATATAAATATACTAAAAAAATGTGTAGGATCTCTATGTTCAAAGGTACAATACACTGCTGAAAATTAAATCAATTTAGATTTTTAATAAGTAGAGAGAGATACTATGTTCAGGGACTCAAGGACTCAAAATAGAAGAGATATAAGTTCTCCTCAAATAGTTCTAGAGATTTATTGCAATTTCAATTAAAATTTCCACAATAATTTTTATAAGTGTGAACAAGTCTATGCAAAATTTATATGGAAAAGCAAAGGAACTAGAATAGCCAGAAAAATTTTGAAAGCTCCAGTAATCAAGACTCTTTGGTATTGGTGAAAGGGTCGACATTTTAGACAAATTAATTAGAATGGAGGTTTTAGAAATAGACTCCTACAAATATGGTCAATTGATTTTTGACAACCGTGCAAAGACCATTCAATGGAGAAAGGATATTTTTTCAAGAAATGGTGCTGAAGCATATTGACATCTGTGTGAAAAATAAATAAACTTTGACATTCTTCACATCTTATACAATAATTATTTCAGAATGGATCATAGGTTTAAATGTAAAAAATCTATAAATCTTTTAGTAGAATATGCAAGAGAAAGTTTTTATAACTAGGGTTAGGTCCTAGAAATATCTTGGAGTGCTTAGACATGACACCAAAATCACAAGCCATTTCTTAAGATATTAATAAATTGGACTTCAGGGACATGAAAATCTTTGCTCCTCAAAAGATAAAAAAAGAGATGCTAGTCTGGCAGAAAAATATTTTGAATTTACATATAAAATTTACATTTGAATTTACATATAGAACATACAAAGAATACTCAAAACTCAACAGTAAGAAAAAATCAGGTTTTTTAAATGAGCGAGCAGGATATACAAAAGGCAGATAAGCACACAGAAAGATGTTCGACATCATTCATCATTAGGGAAATGAAAATTAAAACCATGATGGAATTTCCCTACACACCTATAACAATGACTAAAATAAAAACTGCTGACAATATGAAGAGCTAGCAAGAATGTGATGAAACTGGAATATTCATACATTGCTGGTGAGAATAAAACATTACACAGCTACCCTAGCAAAGAGTTTTGTACAAAGTTAAACGAGCATTTACCCTATCACTCAACTAGCCATTTAATTCATATATATTTACCCTAGAAAAACAAAAGTTATGGCCACACAAAAACCTATTCATGAATATTTATAGCAGTTCTCTCTATGATATTCAAACTGGAAACAATCAAATGCCCTTCAATGGCTAAACAGATAAATTATGGCACACCCATGCAATGAAATCAGCAATAAAAAGAATGAAATATTAATACACACAATTTGGATTAATCTCAAAATCTTTATACTGAGTGAAGAAAGGCAGTCTCCAAAGGTTGAGCCCTATATGATTCCATTGATATGGCATTCTTAAAAATTGAAATTTTATTAATAGAGAAGATAACGGCAGTTGCCAGGGTTTAGGGGTGTAGGGAGGATTTGTTTTTAAGCTTAGGGGTTAGAAGACAAGGCCCTGGGACAAGATTGCTTGAATCAAATTCCAGCTCAGTCACTTCCTAGCTGTTTAACCTTGGGAAAGTGACCTAAATTTCTCTGCACCTTTGTTTTTCCACTTGTAAAAAGAAGATGATACAGGACTTACTTCAGAAGACATCTGTTGAAATTTAAATGGGTTAAATCAACATTTTTTTGGAGTATCATGGAACTACTGTGTGTGTTGACTAGGATAGTGGTTATAGGAATCCATACATTAAAATTCATAGAAATGTACACCCAAAACATGTTTTACTGTGTTAATTTAAAAAAACAAAATTGAAGTAAATGCTAATGTACATTATCAACCTATAAGAGGGACCATAGTATGCAAAGCTGTTTTGCAAACTTATTTAATGGTTACATTTCCTTATCTTTGCTTTGTTTTGGCTGAGCTTATTTAAATATTTAAATATTAGCATATTTAAATACTACTGATTAGAGCAAACACTTCTGGAAATAGCCCTCAAGAAAATGTTGCAAACTCTTAAGAATAGAACATTCTGAGAACTAAGGAGTTAATTTAAAACACTTGGGAAGTAAAATGACTCCAAAGAGTAATTTCAAAATTCTTGGCATTATTGCAGGTAAGTTGTCATAATCTCATTTGAAATGTGTGCTGAAGCTGTCAGATAACTTGATCATCCTTTATTTGAGGTGAATAAGGGTTTAAGTGGAATTCAGCATTTGTTCAGCTATTAGTTTTACTGCCCACAAATAACAGAAAGACAATCTAGAAAAGAGAGGCCATGAGTGAGAAATAAATCTCATGCTGGCTTTATGCCTGGGACTAATGAAGGAAAAGAAGGTGGGCCAAAATGAACAATAATTCAAAAGGGGCAAATGTATATACTTTAATTGATTTTATTCATAAGGTTCATGACCCTGAGATATCAGAACTTGTGACCAAAATTGAAGTTTGTCAAGTCCACAGCAGAGGTGTCACCTTGGGCACTCAACACATCAGAAACCCAGGTAGAAGATGAATCACACTCTCTCTCTCTCTCTCTCTCTCTCTATCACACACACACACACACACACACACACACACACACACACACAAACACACAGTAATTTCTTAATAGTGGCATTGGCCTAGTCTAGCAGCTGCCAACTAACTGCTTTTTACTAGCATGTTGGCTCAAGAGTCACAATTCACAATTCAAGACTGCTTGCACTTTTCTTTTATAAAATGAGTTATTGTATAAAAAAAGCATGTGGGTAACTACACAGTTTTTCTTGATACTCTCAATAATTACTGCTATACAGAGAAAAAACATTAAAATAAGCAGGGCCAACTGGTTGTATTTCCAAACTCAATTAATTTGTTTGGCTTTCAATTTTAAAAGATTACTCCTTTTTAATAACCTCAAATAATATCCTCCTATTTGCATATGTCAGGGAAATATAGCAAAACAAAAAGTGCTTTTGGAAGAGTACGATTGCAATTAGGAGTCATAAAGATAGTTCTGTGGGAGAGAAAATTAAATATTACAACACTGTTATTACTCTTTTGATTTCCTTTAGTTTATGGAAAAAGTGTATGTGTTTTACAATTTTATCACATGCAATACTTTATGTTTCCTTCTTTTATATTTTCCACAGGCCCTTTCTCCTATTTAGATGTTGTATAAAATAATTTTATAAAAGCAGGCATCAAGTGGAGTCAGGAAATTTACGTTTGAAATCAGATGCCAGCATTAGTAAGTACGCTTGACAAAGGTGCTTCACCCTTTCAAAATGTAAGTTTTCTTGTCTATGTGGTAGAAATAATCTCTGTCCTGTCTACATCAGCAACCTACTGTGAGGATCCAGTGAGATCATAGCACTTGGTAAACTGAGAGACTATACAAATGTTGATTCATATCATCACCATGATTATTATCTTTTTCATATCCTTCACCAATCCATGCCTGTCAAAATATCTCCTTCACCTTTGTGTCTGTGTTGCTTCTTTAAGGGTTGATACTATTAAAATAATCGTGTTGATATGAGTACAGAAGACATTACAGCATCTACTACAGTGCTTTGGACATCACTTGTACCCTATACATTAATCAATGCTCCTTGACATGAACACATAAACTTTAGTGCAAGGATAGGTGGGTGGAAGATGGGTATGTCCACTCCCATCTTCAAAGCCTTCATCAATTTTTCAGCACTCAGTGTAGGGTTAGGAGAGAAGGTCCTAGAATAAGACCACTGGGTTGTAATCCAAGTTGCTAATTTCTCAGCTGTGCAACCTCGGGACAAGTGGCTTCAACTTCTATGCACTTCTCTGTATTCCACTGCTCAAGAAGATGATATCAGGATCTGCTTCATAAGAATGTTGGGACGTTTAAGGCATGTCAAGTACTTAAAACACTACCAGACACATAACAAAGGCTTCATAAACATCTATTGCTGCTGTTATGTGGCCACAGATGAAAATATATAGCAGGATTTCACATGATTTGTCCACTACTTACCTCATCATAACCATTATGCATTTTGATCAGACTTCTTCCAAACACACTATTTCAATTCAGTCATATCTGTTTTTACTAAATCTTATATCATAGAACTTGGACTACTTTTTCCTACCTTAAAGCATTTATTTTTGCTTTCCTATTTACCTGCAGTAGTTTTTCCACTTCTTATATCCTACGTGTCTTTCAGAACTCAGGTAAAATATCACTTCCCTGATGATGTCTTTCTTAATCTGCAAGAATGTGTCAAATCTCTCCATGAATCACTGACATAACTCCCTGCACTTCTTTGTTCAGAGTACTTATCACAATCATCATGAAGTAATTAACTTGCAATTCATCATTTATTAACTCTTACAAAATTCTCTCATTTTGTTTTTATTGCTAGTACAGTGGCCAAAAATATTTATGTAATACATAAATATAAGAATAAGTGATAAAACTTGGTAACCTCAAAGGTTCAACTTTGATAGAAAAGGCACATTTCAAAATGTCAAAGAAATATGATTTAGAGTAGATTGACTTGTAAATACCCAATGAGATAATACATGAAGTACTTCTTTGTAATTATTTAATACTATGTAAATTTAAAACATTGTGATTGTTATTATTCACTTAATTTCCTTTAGCCAAAAAAGCCCAGTAATCTGTAAATTTTCTAAATAATCTATAATCTCCTGGAAATTATGGCTGGGAAAAGCTGCCACAAAGCTGTTCCTATGTAAGTTTAATTTTAAAAAAATGAGCAGGTTTGCCGGGCTCGGTGGCTCAGTCTGTAATCCCAGCACTTTGGGAGGCCGAGGTGAGTCGATTGCCTGAGCCCATGGGTTTGAAACCAGCCTGGGCAACTTGGCGAGACTTCATCTCTACAATAAATAAAAAAATTAGCCATTTGTGGTAGCATACGCCTGTAGTTCCGGCAACTTGAAAGGCTGAGGCAGAAGGATCGCTGGAGCCCAGCAGGTTGACACTGGGGTGGCCATGAGTGTGCCACTGCACTCCAGCCTGGGCTAAAGATTAAGACTCCAACTCAAAAAAAAAAAAAAAAAAAAAAAAGAGCAGGTTGTTTATAATATTTTTATAGCACATTTTGGAGGAAGTATACTGGATAATTATTAAATAATCTGCCTGTAGCCTAAATTAGACTTGAATAAACTGATGAACCTCCCATTCATGGCAGAGCTTTGAACAGATTTTCATTAACATCTGGTATTTCCCAACTCACTCTTCTCATTATTAAAGGCAATAAATGACTTGAGTTGAAATTATTCTCTAAGGGTCTTTAGGAGAGAACTGACCAGATCTGTTTATTACTTTGCTTTCTAAATGCTGCCCAAAATATCCTTTGGTAATCAATGCATGACTAACATTCTAGAACCTATTAAGAACAAAGAATTTGGAATCTGCCATGCTCTAGGCTTCACTCCTAGTGGAAACTGTTCATTAATTTGCTAAGAGACCTTTTATATAAGGGACCTATTTAAAATATTCATTCCTCCTTGAAATTCAGTTCAAGTAAAAAACTTGCCTTTTTAGATAAACTTGTATATTTTCTCTGATTAACCATGAGTACTGTGTAATTCAAAATATTTCCATTTATTCTTTTTCTTTTGATACAATTTTGACTATTTGACTGTAGCAACTGACATTCTAATTTTCCATAAACATCTCTGCCCTCTACTGATTATTGGAATTTTTATCCTAAGCTCAGTTTAATTTGATTACCCTGTGTAATATACTGTCCAACCTTGTAAGGGTCCTCAAAATCAAATAAGCATATGTAAATTCTAAGCTAAAAGCAAAGAAAGAAACAAAGAAACCGATATTAAATGTGTACAATGCCTTTTCCACATGCATGATAAGTCCAAGCTGCACATGTTCCCCAAGGTTGTTTGATACTTATAAAATTTTAAGGAATCTGATTAGCTACTTTTTCCCCCTTCATGTAATAAATACCATTTACATAATAAATGTCATGGTTTTTTTCTGAAACTTGAAGAAATGGACAGTATGGTAATTTGTCAGATCTGAACTCTTTAGCACATTTGTTTCCTTGTCCCCTTTTACAGCGACTTGTCCTCAAGGGCATCTTCCATTTCCAGGATGAATGGTATGCACTCAGTCAACCATGTAGCAAGTAACACTGCACAGTGAGGTGGATGCTGTCTGTAGGTGAAGAAATGATCTTTCCCCTTTGCATTTCTTACTAATTAAGGAAAATATGGATGGCACCTTGGCAGAATGGAAAGACAATGTGATTTAGAGTCAGTCAGTGATGGGCTTAAATCCTAATTGCTTCATTAACTGCCTTGAAGTTGGAGTATTTACTTAACTTCTCTGTGCCTCAAGATCTTTTCATGTTAAATCTTTGTAATGCTACAATGAGCATTATGTAAAATCATGAACATAAGTGGCTAACCAAAGAGTAGGTATTTTCAGGGACTGGTTATTGGTGTTAGTGCTATTGCTATTAATAAGAGCATTGGTGACCTCTGTATGTCCACATTACTCTCTCCTTAGGGAAGAAAAGTGGGCAAGTAGATGATTTTGTGGCTCCAAGACCAAACCAGCCGAAATTAAATCTGAATTCAAACAAACCAATAAACAAACCACTAAGAACCCTAATATTGTTTCATTTATATGCACTTGATTGCAAACAAACAAAAAACTATGTTATAAATGCACTAGCCACAGCTGGTAGCAGAAAATATGTGAAAGCTCTTTTCTTCAACAGTGTAACCTTTTCTCTTAGCCTCCTTCCAGGCAAATGCTATCATTGTGCCCAGTGCTGTAATTGAGGCTGGAGTCCTCCCCTGCAAGCCTTCCTTTGATCACATCTGCCTCCTGAGACTGGCTCCAATAGTCTTCTCCCAGGATCCATTCTCCCTACACATGGCTCTGTGTTAGATAAATTGAGATGCTCATTCTCGGACTGGTATTAATGGCTGACAACAGTTTCCTAAAAGCACTCCTTCTAAGTGACATTTGCACTTGAATAAGAATTTTGGAAAATGAGGTGGGGCTCTTGAAACATAGGTCTTTTTGGTTTCACTATGGCAACATTTATTAAAGGATTTTTAACATTGAATACTAATTATACGAGATGTTGGTGTGCCCAGAAAAAAAATGATCACATACATTGTGGAAACACTATGTTAAACCAAATTAAGTGGATTCATTTACTGTTATACTGCTCAGAGTCCTTAATAGGCAATGTGTATTGTATACAAGGAGGCACTGAATTATACAAATTCTGTAATTCAACAAGTATTTATTGAGTACCGGGCACTGTTATAGGTGCTGATGATAGAGTACTAAACGAGACAGACAAGATTCTTTCTCTCAAGGAGCCGACAGACAATTCAGGGTTCAGACTTGCAATGGTGGTGGGTAGGGAGAAGGGGAAGAAAATGAATATGGAAGCAAATGCAAAAACAAAATACTTTGGTTATATAAATATCATGACTTTAGTTCCTGAGGTCATGATATTTATATAACCCAATAAAATTTGGTAATTATTAGTAAAACAAAAAATAAAAACAAAATAAGATACTTTGGGATAATGTTAAGTGTTGAGAAGAATATGAATTGCAATGATATGATAGCTCTGGCAAAAAAAAGGAAAGAGCCCTACAGACCTGAGACAGGAGAATTCCAGAATAAGGTAAGAGGACATGGAAGGTGTTGAGAATGATTCTGCCATGTTTACTATCATATAACACTTGCCCTGAAAATCCCTTTCCTTGAAACTTGCAAAAGGATAGTGTCCCACAGAACACATTCTGAGAAAAATAGCTTAGGCAACCCTAGACTGTCATGAGTTAAGTCCCTCTCTACTTCCCCGCATTGTCTGTGAGGTGAGATGTATTACCTATTTCACATGCTGTAAGATTTAAAGAAAGAACCTAACAGAATGTCAGGTACATGTAAATATTCAATCACTGTCAATTTCTTTTCACTCTCTTACATTGAAGATCACCCAAGGAAAGAAGATATTTAAGACTTAGGAAATGTTTGCATTGCCTACCAGTCTTTTCTATTAAGTATTATTCCTAATTTGTTCATGCTGTAGTCACTTAATCTTATGATTGATAAAATAAATCAATACAGTCTGATTTCATACTAGCAATATTAGAGAAAAAATGTAAAATGATCAAATGCATAAATATTTTAATTGTAGCAATAATAAATGAATCCCTTTTCCCACCAAACAGTGTCCTCAGAAACTTACCATAGGGTTCAAATAAAAACTTAGAGTAGTTATATGTGCTTTTCTTCCTTGAAAACAGGATTAAAAAAAGAAAATGGGATTTATTATTGGTCTATTAATTCCATAGAAATAAACATAATATCAGGTCATTTAAATTGAACAGTCTTTCATTTAAAACATTTATCTATCTATCTATCTGTCTGTCTGTCTATCTATCCATCCATCCTCTATCTACACACACACACACACACCCACACCCACACACCCACACACACACCTTCAGTTTGTTCAAGAGGAAAATGTTAGCTGAACTTATTTTAGTGACTCATTTTCCACAATTTCAAAGAAAAAAATTCAGGAATGGAGTAGATTTTAAACACGAACAGAACATTATCTGTCAAAACAAATACTTTCATATGACTTACTAAGAACCTATTTAAAATAATATTATAAAGATTTCTGTCTAAAAAATTTGAATCCTAAATGTACAGTATTAACAAGATTCACACCTCTTATTTCTATTAGTATAGGCAACTTATAGATAAAATAAGATTATGCTTAAATAATTTGTTTCCATCCTTACTGCCACAGAATTCACGTGGGGATTTTTGACAGGCAAATTAGTCAAATACAGGATGAATGAACAAAATGGAAATTGAAGGGCTGGTGTAATAAAGGAAAATTGTAAAATGACTCAGGCTTTTAAAAAATGAAATAATACATGTTTATCACTCATGAACAAAATTGTACAGAAGGGTAGCAAGGGACAGATCTTCCACTGTCCCTTAGCCATAGTCCCACGCTGCAGGGTAGTTGTTATTAAACATAGTAAGCTTCAAAATATTGAAGGAGCGGTGGATCAAGCCTGTAATCCCAGCACTTTGGGAGGTTGAGGCGAGAGGATTGCCTGAGCCCACGGGTTCGAGAACAGCCTGGGCAACAGGGTGAGACCTTGTCTCTACAATAAATTAAAAATTAGCTGGGCATGGTAGCACGCACCTGTCGTTTTGGTTACTTGGAAAGCTGAGGTGGAAGGATCACCGGAGCCCAGCAGGTCCGGGTCACTGCACTCCAGCCTGGGTGACAGAATGAGACTCCAACTCAAAAAAACAAAACAAAACAAAACAAAATATTTTCCATACAAATATACGTATATTATATTTTTACACAAATGAGTATAATGAGCATTCAGTTAAAAATAATAGTGTTCATCACACTTAACTTTTCAATTTATTTTCTGAAAAATAAATAAATTTTGTTTTAATCAGACACAAAAGCTAGTTTATTAGTGATACCCAGTTTTCTATTTAATGGATTTGTCACAATGTATTAGCTAATTTCTGGTTAGATGATGAGCATTTAATACTTTGTTAGTTTGCTTTTATAAACAATGCTATTCTAAAATTATATATACAAGTCTTGTCTTGTTTGTGGATTGCTTTTGGTTTCTAACATCTGTCCAGCTCTATGTAGAACTAAGCTACTAGGCTACTTGGATTGTAGAAGAAATGACTGAAATACACCCTGTCTTAGTCCGTTTGAGTTGCTGTAACAAAATGGTATAGACCAAGTGGCTTATAAACAACAGAAATTTATTTTTCACAATTCTAGAGTCTAGGAAGTCTAAGATCAAAGTGCTGGCATATTCAGTGTCTGACAAGGAACCGTTTTCTGGTTCATAGACTCAAAATATGTCATATTTTGTCTTAAAATTCACCAATAGTTTCCATGGTCCTTGAACCAAATGCATATTTCTTACCACATCCTACAAAGGCAAGTGTGATCTAGCTATTGTCTATCCCCAAAGTCATAATTTGCCACTCTTCCTTCCCTAATGATCCAGTCACACAACCTCCTGTTGGCTCTTTAACCATGCTAAATTCACCGGACATGGTGGCTCACACCTGTAATCCCAGCACTTTGGGAGGCCGAGGTGGGAGGATCACTTGAGGCCAAGAGTTTGAGACCTGCCTGGCCAACAAGAGAGGCCCATCCAAAAAAAAAAAAAAAAAAAAGAGCTAAAGTCCTCATAGTACTTTGAGGCTTTTGTGCTTTCTGTGTTTCCTACCTGTAGTGTTCAGTACCCAAATCTTTCTGTAAATGACCCCTCCTCACAAACAGATTCTCAGTTTTAATATCA
>CAUYQG010069930.1:0-11745 GCA_963574415.1 Tarsius wallacei
TTTTGTAATTACAAGTTTCGTGACTTTTACAATCCTTGCCCAATGCATGATGTCCTAGGCCTTGTAAATCCCTTTACTCTAGGCAAGTTTGATTGCCACTATGAGATACCTCTGACACCTGGAAGTCTGTTTCTGAAAAGACAAAGTTGGTAAAGTTAATTGTACCTAAAGTGTGCATTTCTCCAAAAGCATAGTTTCTACTTTCTCATCATTGTGTCAGGGTTTAAGAACAAGATGAAAAATGGCTTCCCACTCTCAATCTGTCCTTTCAGTGTCATCTTTCCTCGGGCACTCCTCTTGACAAGTAATCCAAGACTTCTCCGCACACAAGCTACCCATGCTGTGACAATGGCTTCACGTCCTACTTTGCAGGAAACAGACTGACCACTCTTATACCTACGGATGTATCTGTCTCCACACCTATCTTCACTCCTTGTTGCAAAATTCAGAGAAACAGCGATCACAACCCTTCTTCAAAAGACAGGTCCTGAGGGCAGGAACCGTCTCCTAGGACCCCATCAGGGATGGACGGGGGCAGGAGTGTCAGCCTTCTCTCCCCCCCAAGACCTACTCACTCACTGCCTCTGTATTTCACACCTGCCCCCAGCTCCCCAACCCGCACCCCGCAACCTGAGCATTTTCCGACTCTCTCCTAAATATCTCTCATCTCCATTCTGGTTTCTCTCTCCCCACTGGGCCCGCACTTCCAAGCCCCATTTCTCTGCCTGAAAAACCCTTCTCCTGTTGTTTGATCCTGCCCCTCCCAGGGCCCCCTCCAGTCTGCCCCTTCCTGGAGGCTTCCTGGAGCTGTCTGGACCCCAGGACACTTGGGAAGCCTGGGCGGCCAGGGGGCGAGGGCCCTGCACTCGGGGTACAGCACACAGCCACGCCCTCTGGGGTCTTGCCGCCTGCCGGGGCTGCAGCCACAGATGGGTGCATAGCTCCCCCACACGGGCTCTCTCCTGTCCTGAGACATTGCTTCTCCCTGTGCTGCTTCTCCTAGACTCGCCCTCGCCCTTGAGGATACTCAACAACCACTCTGGTGGAAGCTCGTCCGGACAGCTCCTGCACGCCTCCCACCCACACAGGTGGGAGACCCGGACACAGACAGCAGGAGAAAGAGAAGTGGTAACAGGAAGGAAACCCCACCTCAAAAAGGTATCCCGCCGCATTCCAGAAAGCCTGGCCCTGCAGGCTGGATGAATCGGCCTCTTAAGACCCACCCCTTCTCTAACACTCGGTGCCCCTGTGTCTACATGTCCAGTGTCTGTGTCACCCACCAGACCGGAAGCTCCAAGCCCAGGATCCTCACACAGCGCCTGCTACTTGGTGTTTATTCGTTCTGGTAGAGTAAGTGAGCGAGGGCCGGAGCCAGCAAGGAGCGGAGCTGCTCTGCCCTGTCGTGAGCACAGGCGAGGCGTCTCTATGGACTTGGAGAATCTGCTCCGGATCTTGGCAAACTCGGAAACCCCCAGAAAAAAAAAGTTTGCTCTTGCTTGAGAAACCATTGTGAAGCCCAGCCTGAAAAGAAAAGAGGAATCAGATATTGGTCTTGCTCCAAATAGAAAGAAAAAATGGGAAAAAGCAAAAGGACTGTACCTGTGTTCGGGGAGTGGAAGCCGAAATGCAGACAGTCAGCAGACAGCGTGTCCCCTTTACTCTGTCTTTATTCCAGCTAATGGCATTTAAAAGGCTGTGGCAACTCAGCCCTGGATGACATGCACTCTCTAAAAGGAAATCCACGGTCATCCCAGCACTTTGGGAGGCCGAGGCGAGTGGATTGTCTGAGCCCACGGGTTCGAGACCAGCTGGGGCAACTTGGCGAGACCTCGTCTCTACAATAAATCAAAAATTAGCCGGGCGCAGTAGCCCACGCCTGTAATTCTGGCTACTTGGAAGGCTGAGGTGGAAGGACTGCCGGAACCCAGCAGGTTGAAGCTGGGGTGGCCGTGAGTGTGTCACTGCATTCCAGCCTGAGTGATGGAGTGAGACTGCAACTCAAAAAAAAATAAAAGGAAATCTGAAGTGTGGGCATAACTGCTGCACCGTCTATTGCATTCCTCGTTCAGAATAACAACCTGGCTTCATTCCCAGCACTCACGCTCAGGGGTTGTAGTGATTTCAAAATAGGTCCACAGATTCTCTGCTATGCCTCCCAGCAGGAGGTGAAACCTAATTCTCCTCTTCTTGAGCATAGGCTGGACTGGGTGACTCACTTCTAACCAAGTGGAAAGAAGGTGTACAATTCCAGGGTGAGGGCATGCAGAGGCACGACGGTGCCCTGCTGGCCCTGGCTCTCTCATGGACCACGTGCTTTAGGAGGCCAGCTGCCATGATGAACACGCTTATGGAGAAGCCTGCAGATGGACAACTGAGGCCTCCAACCAACAGCCAGCGAGGAACCAACAGTCGTAGACTGAGCTGGGAAGTGGATCCTTCAGCCCCAGGCAAGTGACCAGTGACCCAAGCCCCAACCTGCACCTTGACTGCAACCCGTGATAGACACTGAACCAGGGCAACTCACCTAAGCCGCACTGATCCCAGACCCTCAGAAGCTGTGTGAGACGATTAATGTTATTTCAAGTTGCTAAGTTGTAAAGGTAATTCCATACCTCTGACTCAGGCTCCAATTCTGGCATCTATTAAGAGCTTCCAAAGAGAGGTACTTCCAGCCTAGAAATTTAAAGCTGTAGATAAAAGCTCATTATTATATCCTACTTTCTGGAACCTTCTGCCCGGGGAGTATACCCCAAAGTGTGGTTCAAGAGATGACTATAGCTGGTGCAAAGATGAGCATTTATTTTTGTAACACTTCTGACAACTATTAGAAAAGTGCTGGTTTTCCATTTTCAGCATTGATGGATTTCTTAATGTCTGAGGGGAATTTGTGCAGGGAGAGAAATGCTCGCTACTAATTGTAATTTGGGTGATGTCCCAATTATCAATCTTGGAATTTATTAGATAGTTAGCATTCTTTGAGATATTAAATAATCAACATTGCCTAAATATCTATGCTTCCTTACAACTAATAAATTAAAAATTATGGATTTAACAAAACAAATTTTCCCAATCAATGAAGACCTAGATTACAAAATTAACCCAGCACTTTGGGGCATTTAATTAAAAATCTAAATCCTAACATTTTAATTCCCTTCAATAGGGAATAAGGGTCCCTTCAATATTCTCAGACCCTTCAAATGCAAAGTAGTCCCACGCACACAAGGAAAAGATTACAAATTTAATTAATGCTGTTACGTCAAAAATTGTTAGACAGTATGGCTTTCATGGCTTTGCCTTGTTTCCTTTTTGGAGCTTCACTTTTATTCTTGTACATTCCCAATTCTATGGTCTTCACATTGTCCTAAGACTTCAGTAACTGTGAGCTCAATGACTGATATTTAACGCCTTTCTGGGATTGTAGAAATTTTACCAGACCCCAAAGTAAGAGGGGTCTGCAACACTTTTCCATTATTAAATAGGAAGGATGAGGCATATTCTATTACATTCATCCTTTCAGCTGGTCACAGTGGCTCATGCCTGTAATCCTAGCACTCTGGAAGGCGGAAGCGAGAGGATCGCCTGAGCCCAAGGATTCGAGACCAGCCTGGGCAACTTGGTGAGACCTCATCTCTACAATAGATCAAAAAAATTAACTGGGCATGGTGGCACACACCTGTAGTTCCAGCTATTTGGTAGGATCACCTGAGCCCAGCCAGTCGAGGTTGTGGTGGCCGGGAGCGTGCCACTGCTCTTAACCCTATGGGGAGTTGGCAGGTCTTGGGTTGGTGACCTATTGTTTTTTGGTCAGGACATTGTTGTACAAACCTGAGCCACTGGTCATCAGGCTAACTTTTTTTTTTTTTTGAGTTGGAGTCTCACTCCGTCGCCCAGGCTAGAGCTCAGTGGCATGCTCACGGCCACCCCAGCGTCGACCTGCTGGGCTCCGGCGATCCTTCCGCCTCAGCCTTCCAAGTAGCTGGAACTACAGGCACGCGCTACCACGCCCGGCTAATTTTTTGATTTATTGTAGAGATGAGGTCTCGCCAATTGTCCGGGCGGGTCTCGAACCCGCGGGCTCAGGCAATCCACTCACCTCAGCCTCCCAAGGCGCGGGATTATAGGCTGAGCCACTGAACCCGGCTGACATCATACTTTTTAATCAAGAGGGGACAAAAAGATGTAAGCTGGCTTTATATACATGAAAATTTTATTTTTGCTTACTGAGAAGGAAAGTGATAAAAATTGATTTGATATGGTCATTTTAATTTAAAAAAGAAAAAAATAAGTCTTCACTATAGAGGAAAAAACTCAATGTTGTGGTCATATTTATGTATGTTGAGTTCTAGAAGCATAGATTTAGACTGACTTTGAATGGTCAGATTTATCTTTGTGAGGCTAATCTGGAAAACCTCTATACAAATGTAAACCATCAGATAGGCAGGGTGGCAATGGGCCTGACAGAAGCCTGTTCAGTTTAAATATGTTACATGTGTTATTTTAACCAAAACTTTAAATGCTATCAAAATGTCTTAAAATGTTCAAAGCTGTATCATTTCCAGATAGGTCCACAAAGTAGGATGCGGTAGCCGCCTTTGTCTGTTTCTCAAACGACTCCGTTACATCCAGCGATGATGAAGGGTCTTTCTTTTTAAGCATTTCAAAGTGTCCCCTGAGATTAATCAGCTCCCCCAGGACTCAGGTGGTCAGTTACTGAACTGCTTAAGCTGGCCCATAAATATAGTCAGACGTAGAGCCAGAAAAGCTGCCAACAAAGAGATGTCCCCACTGAGACCACCTGTCTTTCGGGCAGGTGTTAATAATGCCACCACCTCAGTGGAGAACTTAAGGTTCACTTGGTGTTGATTTCACATGTGTGCATCCCACTGAGCTGATTGTTCTTCCTGCCTGACTTGTGCTGTCAAATAGGAGTTTCCAAGTTCATTACCAAGGGAAAGGACAGACTGGGATGTCTTGTCCACAGAAAGCCCCGCACCACCATTGGTTACCTTGATACAGGTTAACTCAGACAACAAAGGAACTCTGATACACTGATGGAAAATATCAGGACCAATGACCATGACAGGTATGACAAGATCAGCTGTCACGGGGAGATAACATTCTAGGTCCAAAATTCGTGACTGTCATTGCCAAGCTGGAAAAGCAAGGACAGAGAACTCGTCACCAAACTAGAATGAAAGTACAATGTTACCTTTTCTCTACACAAAAATAAAAATCATCCTTCAGAAGTATCAATCTCATAAAAATCATTTCACTCTCCAAGTTTGCATAGTCCTATATCCTAGAACATGCAAACTCATGCATGAATACTTACGGCTGTGTGGTTTTTTTTAATTGGGTTAATGTGGATGACCTGTTTTCTCCAACTACTGTAGTCTACAGTTGACAGCTTATGATTGCCCCAAGCCCATGAAGCAGTCTTAATGCCCCTACGTAATATTTTAGTTAGTTGGGTGCCTATCCCATTCTAGCTCTCCTAATAGAGAGGAAGTGTATGTTCCTTATTCTTGGACTGCATCAGTTTAGGGTTAAGATCATGTTGTTTTTGCTGTTGTTTATATCATCACAGTTCCTGTTCACATGATACCAGTATGGCTGCAGTGAGCAAGGCTAAAAAAGAGCCCCTGAGAATTCTACCATGTATGTACCCACATCTACAACACATATCACTCTCTCCGCATCCGGGGATTGTCTCAACATTACAAGTGATGAATTGGCTAGTAGTCACCAATTCTGTCATGACTGAAGGTTTGTGTCGCCTCGAAAATACATGTTGGAACTTAATTTCCTTTTCAGGAGTATGAAGAGGCAAGGGCTGGGCATGGTGGCTCATGCCTGTAATCCCAGCACTATGGGAGGCCGAGGCGGGCAGATTGCTTGAGTTCAGGAGTTCAAGACCAGCCTGGACAACATGGCAAGACCTCGTCTCCACACAAAAATAAAAAATTTAGCCAGGCATGGTGGTGCATGCCTATAATGCCAGCTACTCGGGAGTCTAAGGTAGGAGAATCACGTGAGCCCAGGAAATCAAGACCGCAATGAGCCATGATCGTGCCCCTGCACGTTAACCTGAACAGCAGAGTGAGACCTCAACTGAAAAAAAAAAAAGAGGTAGGGCCTTGAGGAGATGATGGGGTCATGAGGACTCCTCTGTCATGAGTGAGATTAAGGCTCTTATCTAAGTGGCTTCACACAGGGTCCAGCCCTTTTTGCCCTTCCACCTTCTGCCATGGGAGGACACAGAACAAGATGATATCTTGGAAGCAGAGAAAGCAGCCCTCACCAGACTCCAAACCTGTTGACACCTTGATCTTGAACTTCCCAACCTCCAAAACTGTGAGAAATAAATTTCTGTTCTGTATAAACTCCCCGGTTTCAGGTCTGGTGTTGTAGCAGTACAAATGGACTAAGACAGTTGTGTAGGCTTGACTACTGAAAAGAGTCGGTATAGCACTAGCCCGTGCTACAGTGACAAACAGATACCTTAATCTCAATGGCGTATCTGAGCGAAAGTTTATTTTCTATTCACAAAGCATGATGCAAGGTTCCTCTCCAGGGGATGTTTTCCTTGATGTGGGGGCTCATGACAGAGGCCGCCTTCATCTTGTGACTCCTCTGGGTCAAAACAGTCACCCCCAAAGGAGAAGAAGGCCATGGAATGGCTATGCTTGTTTTTAACTGCCTTGAGCTAGAGGTGACAAAAGTCCCTTTTTCCCAGGGCTTATCATCCTGATCATGATACGTGACCCCAACTCAACTATGAGTGCTGGGGAGCACATGGGATATTTGGTGAACATTACTATCTCAAGTATACAACTGAATTTTTAAAAATGCAATCGGGGTCCAGTTACAGAATGTCACTTGTATAGGAAGATGGCTATACCAATAAGGTATATGCCAATGATGTAATGTTTTATTGCGTAAATTAATTAAAAGCTCCACACTTTCTGTTAAAGTCAGATCCATATTCATGCAACTGATTTTCATCATTTGCAAGGAAAGCAAGTCCTTTAAAGAAAATGTGTGCTTTGTACTTCATACAAAGCCGTGAGGTGGTATGACTTGGCTTTGGAAGGAAGTTCTTAAAATAATGTATCAGGCTCATCTGCTGGGACCGTCCCTTCTGCTGCAGCTTGCTACTGCCCAGTTTTCTATCTCTTATAATAGTAACCAGCTTCGAAGCCAAAATAAACCCTCTAGTTCTCTAGAACACCCCATCTGCCTCATCCTTCAACACCAGGAGTCCTTCCAAAGCTCTTAATGGCTGAGACAACACATACTATAAATCAATTGTCAAGTGGCTTCATTCCATCAGGGCTAAAAAGATGTGCCCATTTCATCATTGTTGCAAGAATAAACTTTTTCATATCATCTAGAGTCTTTCCCAGATCACTAGCTTCAAGACTATCAGAGGTTCAGACCAGTTTGGGATTATTTTCACATGGGAATCCCATGTGAAAATAATCCCAAACTGGTCTGAACCTCTAAAGACATTCCACTGGGGTCCAAATAATGTCAAGAGAGATTGTCATAAAAATGTTTTACATCATTTAGAAATGTGTGTATTGTATTAATATGCACACAAGCATCATTTCTTCACAGCCCTTTCTTAGTTCACATCTCTAGAAGAAAAAAAATGAATTGCAAAGTTCTAATTTTGTCAATAATAAGTAATGTTTTACAACTTACAAGTCTGATAACTCCTTAAAGACTATGACCAAAAAACATGAAAACTACACCAAGGTTCTACCAATATTAGAGACATTTTTAAATTCAAAGATAAAAACATAATCCAAAAATGGCATGCAGTCAACTCTCCGTCCTCTCATGAGTTCTCCCTAGTGACACAAATGAAACTTTAGTTCTCTCCCATGTGTTTTATGAAGGCATCATATTCAAATCAAAGAACTAGAGCTGAGAAGTGCCAGCAGCTGGCAAGTGGCACCAAAACAACTTCTCTTTTCCAAATTTTTGCAATCGCTAAAATTGAGAAATGGTTTCCCAGCACCAGAGTGAGGTGAAAACACACACACACACATGTACACACACATAGAGACATGCATTCCCTACAAAACGTGTCTGTGTGGTCTCTTGTCTTTCACTGGATTCATTCACAGCATCAGTGAAGATGCTTTTGTCTGGGAATTGGAGAAAACAGAATCCATATTGTCTTAAATGACAAGGGAAACTAATTGACTCATATCATTACTGAAGTCTAGAGCAGTGCTTCTCCAGATATGTGTGGAGAAGGACAGTAGGACGGTCGCTGTTGTTTTTATATTGTTGTTTGTTTTTCAATTCAGATGACTACATTGTCCTAAAGAATAGGATTTGTGCAGTTTGCACAACTTGCAACTCACCCCTTGTTGGACATACCCCAAACTGGTCTATGCCCTTTTTGGCTAGACAAGTCCACTGGCCACACACTTAGATGTACTAGGAATGTCAAATGCCTACAAAAATGTCTGTGTTTATGTCATCAGAGAATGCTAACAAACAGTTCATGGATGGCTCACACCCCTCATCTGGAGGGGCACTGGTCTAGAGACAGGGTGGGCATCGGCCTGGTTCTTGCTTTATCTCCCTGACACTCTAAGTTGCTCTCCTCTGTGTCCCAGCCACCTGCCTAGTTGGACTGGTATGGAGATGTGTGTGATAGTTCCAGTCTCCTATGTGACAAGATCCAGAAGAGAAAGAAGGTCACTTCATAGTTATGGCAAAGAGCAAAGAAGAACTCTCGCTAGCCAAGTCTCTACATTTTTCATTGTTCTTAATCGGGTCACATTTCTATTCCTGAGCTCAGGACAGACAGTTGGCCTACTCCTGGAGCCGGCAGGGGGGGGTTCATTCCTTGGGGCACATGGATTACACAGGAGAGTTAGGCTATTAGAAATAAAATTCAGTTTATGTGGCAAAGGAGGGAAGGAGGAATGATTGCTAGCTAGACAATCAATGTTGAAAGTATCTGAACTAGACTTTTGCATAATTATTAATTAGTCCATCAAAGGGTATTATTAAGTAGTCATTAATTTAGTAGCTATGTATTGAACTTGGGCACACAGAGAGCCTGACTCATCCCAAAATTTCAAGATGAGGAAAGGATCTTTTTGATCCAACTTCCTCCAGTCATTGTCACCAAGAGAAAAACATTTCAGAGAAAAATTCTGACTGCTTAAAGAAGGAAGTATATAAAAGAATGAAAGAGGGACCAGATGCAGTGGCTCATGCCTGTAATCCCAGCACTTTGGGAGGCTGAGGCAGAAGATTGCTTGAGCCCAGGAGCTCGAGACCAGCCTAAACAACGAAGTGAGACCTCATCTCTACAAAAAAATGTTAAAAATTAGCCAGACGTGGTAGTGCGTGCCTGTAATCCCAGCTACTGGTGAAGCTGAGGCGGAAGGATCACCTGAGCCCAGGAGGTCGAGGCTGCAGTAGCTGTAAGCACACCACTGCACTCCAGCCTGGGCAACAGAGTGAGACCCTGACTCAAAAAAAAAAAAAAAGATAGAAAGAAAAAGAAAAAAAGTTAAATGGTAAATATCTATGCTATATACATTTTTTCAAAATTTAAAATGTTGCCAGGCACAGTAGCTCATGCTTATAATCCCAGCACTTTGGGAGGCCGAGGTGAGAGGATTGCCTGAGCCCACGGGTTCGAGACCAGCCCGGACAACTTGGCAAGACCTCATCTCTACAATAAATCAAAAAATACAGGCATGATCACGTACGCCTGTAGTCCCAGCTACTTGGAAGGCTGAGGCAGAAGGATCACCGGAGCCCAGTAGGTCGAGGCTGCTGTGGCCCTGAGCGTGCCACTGCACTCCAGCCTGGGCAACAGAGTGAGACTCCTACTCAAAAAAAAATTAAAAATGTCTTGCCTGGGCAACATGATGAGACCTCATCTCTATAATAAACCAAAAAAATTAGCCAGATGTGGTGGCACACGCTTGTAGTCCCAGCTACTTGGAAGACTGAAGTGGAAGGATCACCTGAGCCCAGCAAGTCAAGGCTGTGGTAATCGTGCCACTGCATTCCAGCCTGGGCAACAGAGTGAGACTTTGACTAAAAAAAAAAAAAAAGTATCTTAAAGTATTATATGTGTTATACTAGTAGTATTACTCAGTTTAATGACAGGTCTTACAGGTATCAGGTGTGTTCTCTGTTCCCAGGAACTCCAATATATGTTGAGCGTTAATAGCAATGTAGTAAGCCACTATAAGTGACTGCTCAGGTAAGTGTTGGTTAGTCAGGGATAGGGAAATTTTCCAGACAGAGTGTAACTTGAGATCCTTCTAGAGTAAAGAGAAGAATTTGACTGAGAGGAGGTATGAATAACATTTGATCTAACAACACTCTGAGAAGAATCTGCTTGAGGTGGAATCAAGAATCTGGTATTTTCTGTCTAACCTTGTGGTTTCCCACCACCTTGCACGCTTTTGTAAGTAAATCTTCCTTGAATTATCCAAATCTGGGTGAACTATCTGTGTCTTACCGGTGCCCTGACTGATAGATGGAAGAAAATTATAAGCCCTCAAATTTGGATTCAGCCCTGGGAAAAAGTAGAAAGAAAACTATAGGTCGTATGATGTTTGATGAGAAGCCTTTAGAGTGAATTATACATTAACATATAATTTGCAAACTCAAAAAGGTGTTGATTATTGCTCTTCTCATTAAGATGAGAAGAATAGTTTAGCTTTCAGGGCAACAAGCAAGATGGAAAAACAGGGAAAGTGGATCTGGACGGGGGGGAAAGGAAGCGATCCAGAATATTCCACAGCTCTTATCTCTCAATCTCTTCCCACCGAACCAACCCCTCTCCCTCCCGACAGTTGAGGAAGGATCCTCAGCTGATACCAGGGAAATGGCTGATGGAAACATTACAGAAAGATTGTAAGATGCATCAGCTGTGATACTTTGAGCTGTAAAAAGAATAGACTCAACTAATAGAAGTCAAAATAAGAAAGTCCAGCCGGGCATGGTGGCTCATGCCTGTAATCTCAGCACTTAGGGAGGCCAGGGCAAGAGGAGTTCGAGACCAGCTTGGGCAGCATGGCAAGACCTCGTCTCTACAATACATCAAAATATTAGCTGGGTGTGGTGGTGATGCACACCTGTAATCCCAGCTATTTGGAAGGCTGAAGTGGAAGGATTGCCTAAGCCCAGCAGGTTGAGGCTGCAGTGAGCTATAATGGTGCCAATGCATTCCAGCCTGGGCGACAGAGTGAGACTCCAACTCAAAAAAAAAAAAAAGTCCAGAAGAAAGACAGGTTCAAGACTAGGTAAATCCATAATTCCACTCTGTCCTGAAAAGCCAAGAGTTTTTTCCATCTCGGTAGCACAAGAGCAAAGTCTCCCCTTGGTTTCAACATGGCTGCAGAAGTTCCAGGTATGACACACTAACTCAACAACATCTAGTCAAGAATCGCAGCATTTTACCCTATGGGGGTGTTTTCATTGGTTGTAAGGTCAATCATGACTCACCCCCTGAGACTGTGAAGATGCCACAGATTCAAGGCTCTGTCAACCAGGAAAATGTGGGGATGGCCGCAGGATACGATCCAAAATGCTCGTCTCAAGAGGGGGAATATAAAGCCTCAAAGAAGAGGCTTTCTCGTAGCTTCTTCTTTCTTCCCCCACAAGCTGGAGGGATCCCCAAAGAAAAACTTTTTTTTTTTTTTTTTTTGAGTCAGAGTCTCACTCTGTTGCCCAGGCTGGAGTGCAGTGGCA
>CAUYQG010069935.1:0-11905 GCA_963574415.1 Tarsius wallacei
TCAGCCTTCCAAGTAGCCGAAACTACAGGTGCACACTATCACGCCCGGCTAGTTTTTGATTTATTGTAGAGATGAGGTCTCGCCAAGTTGCCCGGGTGGGTCTTGAACCCAAGGGCTCAGGCAATCCACTCGCCTCGGCCTCCCAAAGTGCTGGGATGACAGGCTGAGCCACCGAGCCCGGCCTAGTGTAGAGGGATTTTAAGTTGCCTTAAATTTGAAGGAAAGATGTTGGCTAAAGCCAAATGGATATAGAAAGTTAGAGAGGAAAGTACATTTTTAAGATAAAACTGAAGGTTTAAACAAGTTGTAGAAGGTTTGTGGAAGATACATCTTATAAAAGAAATTTTATGTGTGATTAATTTGGCTAAAAGTTAAATGGGATTATTGAGTGTTTATTTAAGTTAAACATTAGTTTCAAAAGCACATGGATGCAGGGCCAGAGTCTTAGCCCCAGTGTCGAAATATCAGGATTTTCTTGGAACATTGATCTGCTCTTTAATTAAAAAAAAAAAAAATTGTGGTCAGGCTTGGTGGCTCAGCCTGTAATCCCAGAACTTTGGGAGGCCGAGGCAAGTGGATTACCTGAGCCCGCAGGTTCGAGACCAGCCCAGGAAACTTGGCAAGAACTCGTCTCTACAATAAATCAAAAATTAGCTGGGCGTGGTAGCGCACACCTGTAGTTCCAGCTACTTGGAAAGCTGAGGCGGAAGGACTGCCGGAGCCCAGCAGGTCGAGGCTGCGGTAGCCGGGAGACTGCTACTGCACTCCAGTCTGGGGGACAGAGTGAGACTCCAACTCAAAAAAAAAAAAAATTTGTAAAGTTTATAAAAGGTTTATAGAAATCTTACTTTATGATCAAATGTATTAAAATTAATAGATTTGTTTTTTAATGCTTTATTTAAAGTAGCTTTAATGTTAATATACTAACGTGCTAGGCACGGTGGCTCACAACTGCAATCCCAACACTTTGGGAGGCAGAGGCAAGAAGATTGTCTGAGCCCGGGGGTTTGAGACCAGCCTGGGCAACTTGGTGAAAACTTGTCTCTACAGTAAATAAAAAAATTAGCCAGACATGATGGCATGCACCTGTAGTTCCAGCTACTTAGAAGGCTGAGGTAGAAGGATTGCCTAAACCCAGCAGGTCAAGGCTGCAGTAGCTGTGAGCATGCCACTGCATTCCAGCCTGGGTGACAGAGTGAGAGTCTGACAAACAAACAAATAAATAAATAAACATTTTTTAAAACTACACTAATGCAAAGATAAAATTTAGCTTTCTCTTTTAAACAAGATTTCTATGTACTACTAAAAGTAAAATATTTTTGTTTACCTTTTGAGTAAACTGCAAAAAATAAAAAAGAAGAGAGTTTCAGTTGGTCTCATGCTGTCTTTACTAGGTCTTATTGTTTCAGAAACTGAGTCGCTTATCAAAGAGTAAAGGTTTTTGCTTTTTCAAATATTTGTATTACCATTTTGGTAAATGAATGACTTACTTTTCAGATTCCTGTGACTCTGTTTTGTGACATCAGGGTTTTAAACCTTTGATATTTGACAATCTTTCCAAAGCCAAAATTTTAAGTTCTAAATTCAGTCTTTTTGGCCTCATTAACTTTTAGATATTAGTTTCCCTTGAGTCCAAAAGTGACACATTTGTCTTATTTGGTGTGGCAAAATCATACAGGAAGCATTGTCAAATATGAAATGGTTGGCAGGTGCAAAGTCTCACACCTGTAATCCCAGCACTTTGGGAGGCTGAGGCAGGAGGATTGCTTGAGACCAGCCTAGGCTACATAGTAAGACCTCGTCTCTACCAAAAAAATTTAAATATTAGCCGGGTGTGATGAGATGCACCTGTAGTCCCAGCTATCTGGGAGGCTGAAGTGGGATGATCGCTTGAGCCAAGGAGGTCAAAGCTGTAGTGAGGTGTGATAATGCCACTGCACGCCAGCCTGGACAACAGAGTGAGAACCTGACTCAAAAAATATTTATGTATATACATGTGTGTGTAACTTTCTTTGGGATATATTTATATGTGTCATACTATGTATATTAGATTCTTATAATTCTGATATGTCTTATATGTTATCAGTAATAATAATTATGATTATTATGTTAAATTGTTGTATGCTACAGAAATGACCAAATTTCCTTGTTAATTGTGTCTTTGACCATGGCTGTCTTGACTTGTCATTCCACAATTATTTTTTTACTGTGATCCTTTTCCTTTTTTTTTTTTTTTTTTTTTTGAGTTGGAGTCTCACTCTGTCGCCCAGACTGGAGTGCAGTGGCACGCTCCCAGCCACCGCAGCCTTGACCTGCTGGGCTCAGGTGATCCTTCTGCCTCAGCCTTCCAAGTAGCCAGAACTACAGGTGTGCACTATCACGCTCAGCTAATTTTTGACTTATTGTAGGAACGAGGTCTCGCCAAGTTGCCCGGACAGGTCTCGAACCCGCGGGCTCAGGCAATCCACTCACCTCGGCCTCCCAAAGTATTGGGATGACAGGCTGAACCACCGATCCCGGCCTGATCCTTTTCAAGAAGTAATTTATAACCAGTTATATAATTCTGACAGGTGTTTTTCAGTGCAGGTTTTTGGTAACTTCAGAGATTGTGCCATCAGACTAGGAAAAATTCCAGAACTCTTATTGGAGAGCTTATGTGTTCATGAGGATTGCTAGCATAATACTGAGCAGAACAGGGATTAATTACATGAAATGAAGTAATAGAAGATTAAAATAATTTTTATAACCTTTTGTTTAGAACATTACTGATTCTCCTTTTCTTATTTTTCAGAGTCAAGAAAACTGTTTTCTTTTGAACCATTTACAGCTTCTAACAATTGAGTAAAACATACTCTTGAGAGCAAAGTTTGAAGTGTAATTCTTCTACCTGATTTACCCGGAACTTAAAAACTATTTGTAGCCGGGCTCGGTGGCTCAGCCTGTAATCCCGCGCCTTGGAAGGTTGAGGTGAGTGGATTGCCTGAGCCCGCGGGTTCGAGACCCGCCTGGGCAACTTGGCGAGACCTCATCTCTACAATAAATCAAAAAAATTAGCCGGGTGTGATAGCGCGCGCCTATAGTTCCAGCTATTTGGAGGGCTGAGGCGAAAGGATCGCCGGAGCCCAGCAGGTCGAGGCTGCGGTGGCTGGGAGCGGCCACTGCACTCCAGTCTGGGTGACAGAGTGAGACTCCAACTCAAAAAAAAAAAACTATTTGTAAATATTAATTTATGGCAATATAGTTATTTGCATAATTTCAATAAGAATCTGTTTTGTTTTGTAACAAGACACAATCAGAGACACCAGTTATTTTACCACGGCTTTGACAAGAATGACATTTTCAGATATGAACAGACTGCTTTGAGGAAATAACATTGAACATAGAGCCAATAAAACCTCTGGAAAAACCAGCCTCAAACCTTGTCAGTTTGTTACAGGGTTCCTGACCTCTGTTGAGTAAAGATCACTCTCTGACAGGTCCAGAAAACCTCAAGTCATTTCAGGACATTAGAAGAGAGAATTCACCCAAATGACGCATGTATTCTGCGGGTTCTGATAAATTCTTTGCTGATCTTGAGAGGTGTTTAAAAGGTCTAGTCTTTTTCATAGAGTGATATGAGTTCCTAACATGGAACCAATCATGCTACCCATCAAAAGTGGACTGGTTTAAAAAAAAAAAAGTGGTACATATGCATGATGGAATATTATGCAGCCATAAAGTAGGACAAAATCATGAACTTCATAGCAACTTGGATGGACTTAGAGTCTATAATACTAAGTGAGCTATCACAAATACAAAAAACAGAGTATCACATGCTCTCACTCATAAGTGGATCTTGAACATTTATTGTAATACTCTAAGAAAGGGATTGGCAGTAGTGGGAAACTGCCAGGGGAGGGGGGATCACATCTCATCAACATGGGTACCTGCATAATGAACATTTGTATATCTAACCCTGAATTGTACCCCACATCTTTAAAATAAAAAATTTAAAAGTATAAAAAAAAGGTCTAGTCTGAGATTCCTGGTGGAAAAGTTCCAGCAAAGCCAATTTAAAAAGAGCTATATAGAAAATAATTATTCTTGCACCTTATGCAAATAATAAGGCCAAGTATGATCAGACTAAAACTTATTTTGCAAGTAAATTGGTCCTACTATGGTTTGTCTTCAGTAAAAATGGAGGACTGGAGAGAGAAAACTATGTTTCAAAAGAAACTATGATACATCTCTTATTAGATTCTCTTGTTTGTTATTTTTGAGTTTGGTTTTTTTTTTTTTGAGTTAGAGTCTCACTCTGTCACCCAGGCTGGAGTGCAGTGGCATGCTCACGGCCACCGCAGCCTCAACCTGCTGGGCTCAGGAGATCTTTCCACCTCATCCTACCAAGTAGATAGAACTACAGGAGTGCACTACCACGGCCGGCTAATTTTTTAATTTATTGTAGAGATGAGGTCTCATCAGTTGCCTGGGCTGGTCTCGAACCCGCGGGCTCAGACAATCCTCTCACCTCAGCCTACCAAAGTGCTGGGATTGCAGGCTTGTGCCACTGCACCCCATCATTTTTGAGTTTTTATTTTCTACAATTTAAACTGAATCCTAAATTCTCTCCTGGCTACAAATTTTCAAACTAATGTTTTCAAATTTTTTCTTCCGTATTTCTGGTTAAAGGTCGGCCATCTTGCCTTTGGTCGGTGGCAAACACAGCCCTTTCCATGAGGAAAACAAAGAAATTAGCATTTGAGCAGTCCCTAACCATCTGGACCTCTCTCTATTCCCAGACTTTCATAAAAGAAAGGGAGAGAAATGGCTGTCCAGGAAGAACTCTCCAGTCACAAGTAATGCTTATTGATAACTCCCACATAACTTGAAAGGTATGCGACAGCTTAAACCCAGCCACCCTCCTTTTGTCTGAAGACGGTCCCTATCTCATAATCTCATATGCTTAGATGTGATAGGATAAGTGTACCCCAGTAGCCCAGTCCTTGAAAGTGAACCCATTAAAAAGTGCAGAAGCCAAACGGTTCACTGATGGGAGTAGCTGTATGTGAGAGGGAGAGAGGAAAGAGGACATGCCATGGTCTCCCTCACGGAAGTCGTAGAGATGGCGCTCTCCCGTGGGGTGCTTCTCACGAGAAGGGGTACCAGGGTTGGGGGAAGGAGAGATCCTCAATGTACACACTGATTCCAAGCTTGCATGCTCCACCCTGCACGCACAAGGGGCTGTTTAGGAAGAGAGGAGCATACTGACCTCTGACAGCAGGCAGGTTAAACATAGCACAGCCATCCTGCAATTGTCAGAAGCTACAAGGAAGCCAAGCCAGGTGGCTGTGATCTATTGCCATGGTCACCAGAAAGGGGTCACCAAGGTAATTAACGGAAACAGCATGACTGACCTGGTGACCAAGCAGGAAGCCTTGGGAGAGGTTACCTTCCAGATGTCCCCCCTTCCTTCTCTCCCAAATTCTACCTTACTGACCCTGGCATACTCCTAGAAAGAGTGAGAAACAACCTTCAGATGGGGGTACGCTAACAGCCTCGGCCACCCGGATGACTGGTAAACCTCCACAGACAGCTTCACCCAAGGGAGATTGTCCTGCAGACCATTAGGGAAGCCCATTCCCATACTCATTTTGGCCAAGAAGCCTTTATGATTGGCTCTACTTGCCTTGCCTACAGGTGTCTTCATCTTTGTTCTTGGAGTCACCTTTTTCCATCCAGAGCCGAACCCTTATTTAGGGATCTGCCTCCTCCCAGCTGTCACTACCATACTTGCATCTGTGTGCCCCTAGGGACACCAATAACAAAATGCATAATCAACTAATGACATGCATCATGATAGTCTTAATTCTATACTTATCCCTCGTAATAGGGACTTATCCCTCTTGGTATCATAACCCTGTCATAAAATTAGCAAGAGTTATTATCTGGAATAGTTCTTGCCGGGCTCGGTGGCTCAGCTTGTAATCCCGCGCTTTGGGAGGCCGAGGTGAGTGGATTGCCTGAGCCCACGGGTTAGAGACCCGCCTGGACAATTTGGCGAAACCTCATCTCTACAATAAATCAAAAAATCAGCCAGGCATGGTAGCGCACGCCTGTAGTTCCAGCTACTTGGAAGGCTGAAGCGGAAGGATCACCGGAGCCCAGCAGGTCGAGGCTACAGTGGCCAGGAGCATGCCACTGCCCTTCAGTCTGGGCGATAGAGTGAGACTCCAGCTAAAAAAAAAAAAATAGGGAATAGTTCTCCTAAACTGTCTAGTCTCTTATGTCTAGGCGAATTGAGGCCACAACACTATAGATGATGGTTACTCAAGGGCATGAATAGCTATACTTACAACCAGAAGATAACCAGACCTACTTAAGACTACCTAGAGAGAAAATTTCATTCCTCTAACAACCTGTATCAACACCCAAATTCACTTGAAGAAGTTATAGAAGACAGACCTTCACCCCTCAGCACCCCTCAAGAATGAGGAAGACTGGGCACAGTAGCTCATGCCTGTAGTTTCAGCATTTTGGGAGGCTGAGGAAGGAGAATTGCTTGAGGTCATGAGTTTGAGACCAGTCTGGCAACATAGAAAGACCAAAAAGAAAAAAAAAAGAGGAGCAAATACAAAAAAAGGTGGTAATGGGTTGTTACCCAGCGTATTGCCTACATGACAGAGCTGAATTTCTACCCCAACCTAACCCTGCTTATCTTTAAGAAAGAGTAAGACCTATGGACAGAAGTTCCCCTTTGACCAGACCAGCTGAAACCAAGAGGATCCAAGATGGCCGCTCACTCGGCCTCTAAAGAACCGCTCACCTCGTCACAGTCTGCTCAGGGACAAAAAACGAGAGAAAAGGGATGTGATCTGAATTCTGGGAAATCCCTGCCCATTCCCTAAGAAGACGTGAATATTTCTCCCCTCGCTTTTAATGTCCAACCCCCTCATTAAGGAAACCCTATATCTTAACCCCAGTTTGGGAACCATGCTTCTGCTTCTCCATAGAATTAAAGCCTGCACTGCTTGATTCCGTTTTCCATTTTATATTCTGGCTTCATGTCGCTGGACAGGAAAGAACTCCATTTTGGGGGGTGGTACTTTGCTGTTCCTTTGTCAATAACACTTTTGGCCTTTGTAAAATGGGATAATAGCTCCCTTTCGAGTTGTTGTAAGGGTTAGGATTCATAATAGATGTAAAGCATCTAGCACCATACCTAGTGTGCATTAGGTACTCAATAAGTTACACTAGTATTAGACGATACTTTAAATGATTTTATTACAGCCTTCCCATAGTTACATGGTGGCATATAAAAGATCAACCTTTGAATTTCCCATAAATCACTTTGTTTACAACCAAGTCCATTACATTAAATTAAATCCACAGGGAACTGCTGAATCGTGTTTTATTCATTTTCTCATTCAACAACTACGGAATTATTGAGGGGCACGGGGATAGAGCAGGGGATAAGACCAGGGCCCTCTCTGCCCTTACAGAACTTACTAGAGGGAGCAGACAATAAGCCAACCGAAGATATCTTTGTAAAGCAGTGGTACATGCTATGGGAGGGGAGAAAAGAACAACACAGGGGCCAGGGGAGGGGTCCCTGTTTTACATAAGAAGGGAAAGTCCTCCCTGACGAGGCACCCTGTGAGCAGAAGACATGAGGGCTGTGAGGCCATGTGTCATCTGGGACTTCTAAGGAAAGAAAAAGTCACGTGCAAAGGCCCTGAGGCCAAAGTCCGCTTGATGTTTTAAGAAACAGAAAAACAGCCTGTGTGATCAGAGCCAAGAGAATGAGGTGGAGGGTGGAGCAGAGAGCTGGGGAGTGCGGGCAGGCCACGGAGGACCTTGTAGGCCACTGTGAGTGAGATGAGGGTTTTGAGCAGAGGAGGGCATGGTGGGACGCATGGTCCCCTGCCTGCCCCCAACACTGGCTGTTTTAGAGGAGAACTATTCTTTGATTCTTTTGTTTCTGTTTTTGTTGTTCTTTACACTTCTGGCAGCTGTGTTGAGAACAGGCGGTCAGAAGACAGGCGTGAAAGCAGGCAGGTCAGGGGGTGGCAAAGGACAGGGGAGGGGCCTGGCGGGCTGAGGGTGGAGAGCAGGCAGCCTGAGGCGCGAAAGTGCTTGGCTTCCAGACGTCCTGAAGGTAAAGCCAGCGGGGCTTGCGGACACATCAAATGTGGACATGAGTGACCGGAGCTGGGCAGGACTCCAGAGTTTCGTCCTGAGCAAACTGCCGTTTACAGCGATAGGAAAGACCGCAGAAGGCACGGGTTTGGTCGGGAAATGGGCCGTTTTGTGTCTATTTTGTTCGTACTGGGAAGCCTCATGGGCACTCAAGGGCAGACACCAAGGAAGCAGCTGCACGTGGAAGCCTAGGCAAGCAATCCACTCAGGACTCATCAGCTCCAGGTGGCATTGAAAGCCTTCCGGATGAAATTAAGGAACGGGTAAGGGACTGTAGATAAAGACACCCACAGTCTGAGTCCTGGGGTCAGAGACTGGAGGCCGAAGCAGCACCCCGGAGCTGGGGAGGACGAGAAATCGGTACCGAGAGAGACAGAGACAGAGAGACACGGAGATTTGCAGAGAGTTCCCTTCGGGTCTTCACTGACTCATCAGCCCGCAGGTGAGAAAACCACCCGGGGCCAGGGAAAGACTCACCTGTAAAGGCTAGAGAGAACAACACACACACACACACACACACACACACACGGCCGAGATGAGTTCCTAACCCCGTTACACGAACGACAAGCCCCATCATTCAAGGACAGTGAGTTGAGGGGAATGCCGCTCAGGGCCCACCCCCCAAAAAAGCCTTAAAACAAGGCCTGAAGGCATCAAGCTCTGGCCGAGTAACCTATCTGTATCCCAGAACGAAGCTAAAACACGTTTATAAAAATAAGCAATATGCATATTTTTAAGTAAACTACTCAGTGTCTGGCATTCGACCAAAAACCACCTGGCAGCCCGGCCGGTAAATTTTGTTATATGTGTTTTAATACAATTACAAAGGAGAGAGAGAATGCGCTGCTTAAAGCAAAAATAACTCACTGGGCACAGTGGCTCAAGCCTGCAATTCCAGCACTTTGGGAGGCTGAGGCAAGAGGATTGCCTGAGCCCAGGGTTCAAGACCAGTCTGAGCAACTTGGTGAAACCTCGTCTCTACAATAAATCAAAAAAAAAAAAAAAAATTAGCTGGGCGTGGTGGCGTGCACCTGTAGTTCCAGCTATTTGGAAGGCTGAGGCAGAAGGATTGCCTGAAACCATCAGGTTGAGGCTGTGGTGGCCATGAGTGCGCCACCACACTCCAGCCTGGGCGACAGTGAGACTCCAACTCAAAAAAAAAAAAAGAAAGAAAAATAACAATGCATGTGGGGGTACAACATATGTAGAAGTACAGCATCCAGAATACAGAAGCTGGGGTAAATTGTTGTTTCTTATGCTCTACATAAAGTGGCGTATTATCACTTGAGATGGACATGTGATAAGTTGAAGACCTGTACTGTAAACCCAGAAACCATCACTGAAGTAACCTCCATGACGTTATCCCTGGTAAGTTACAAAGCCGTGAAAACAGAATCACAAAAATGCCTCTGTCCACTGAAAAAGCCTAGAAACAGTGGCACCCCTGCAGCCGCAAGCACAAGTAGATCAAAATGCATCAAAGTATGTAACTTTAAACATGTGCATTTATGTCCATATATTTCTTTTTTTTTTTTTTTTTGAGTTGGAATCTCACTCTGTCGCCCAGACTGGAGTGCAGTAGCCACTCCCGGCCACCCCAGCCTCGACCTGCTGGGCTCCGGCGATCCTTCCGCCTCAGCCTTCCAAGTAGCTGGAGCTCCAGGTGTGCGCTACCACGCCCTGCTGATTTTTGATTTATTGTAGAGATGAGGTCTCGCCAAGTTGCCCAGGTGGGTCTCGAACCCGCAGGCTCAGGCAATCCACTCACCTCGGCCTCCCAAGGCGCAGGATGACAGGCTGAGCCACCGAGCCCGGCCATATATTTCAGTAAAGTTATTTCCAATAAAACTAGAAGAGCCACTGGATAAGTGAAAATCCTGCATGTCTTTCCACACATACATTCTTTTACTCGTTCTTTCAGGGACGTGATAATTGCATTTTGCATTTTGTGCCCTCTTTTTTTTTTTGAGTTGGAGTCTCCCTCGGTCGCCCATACTGGAGTGCAGCGGCCGCTCCTGGCCACCGCAGCCTCGACCCACGGGGCCCCGGCGATCCTTCCGCCTCCACCTCCCGAGTAGCTAGAGTGACAGGCGTGCGCCACCACGCCCGGCTATGTGCCCTCTCTAAGATCAGGTGTTATCACGACTTATTTTGCCCCATGAAATGTAACTGTGAGTAATTCTATCAGTTAAATCCCGGTGAGATCTTCCCTCGTTGATGCACAAATGGTCCTATGTCCTTCTTTCGCCTGAGTGATGGTGGGAGGTGTGTGCGGATAAAACTTGGGTCAGCCTGGGTCTACGGAGGCCCATCCGGAGCCATGTCTCTCTGCCAGCAGGAGGGGACAGGTGGGCTGAGTGAGAAATGAACTTCCCTGTGTAAGTCACAGGGAGATCTTTGTTACGGCAGCTAATCTAGCCCGTCCTCACGGAAGAGTCCCAGAACAACAGATGCATCTGATCACACACAAAGTTTTGTTTGGCAGCAGAAGGCCAATAGGCCCAGCAACCTCTGAGGTCTCTTCCAACTAGAAAATGTGACTTCTGTGTCATTGGTCTCACCAGCCTGGGTGTTGAGCTGAACTTACATTTTTAAGCCTCTACCACCAAGTGCAGAACTTGGCTCCTTCTCAAGGTAGCACCCAGGCATCTGAGTCCCCAAGCGCTCAGACACAAGTCCACTCAGGTTCTTTGACTCCAGTTCCCAAGGAAAGTCACCCTGCCACCAGTGCCCTCCACTGCGACCAGTGCCCTCCACCAAGACTATCTCCAAGGTCCCATGCCACCAAGGCTCCTTGTTGGCCATCAAGTGTAAGGTCCTCCCACATCCTTAAGCATACTCAGGGATAAGGAAGGAAAGTACCAAACACCTGAAGGACCACTGACCTGGGAAGGAGCGAGGAGGATCTGGCTGGAAGATATTCTTCTCCCTTTATTTTTTTTCTTAGACAAATATCACACATGCCAGGCTTTTGGACACCTGTTTTACTCTGCGACAAATGTCCCCCAAAGAAAAAACTGGAGAGAACGCAAATTAATTTTTCAACAAATATTCCTTCCACACGATCGCTAGTCCCTTAGAATCAAAGCAGTCCCCAAGAATATTTGGAAGAAACTTATTTTCTCTCAAAGATCCAAAATCAGTGAGATGCAAAGAATCTTTCCTAGTTGTCATTCAAGGAAATTTGGCTCCTTTAAACCTCAGCTACTGCAGATTTCTGTTTCCAGTTGTGATTCTGACTCTACATTTGCAAACTAAATGATCTTTTTGGGTGGTTTTTCCAAAACAGAGTGTCTTTCCCTGAAGGCCTATTTAAGTCTTTGTTATTCCCAAGATAGAAAACTGCTCACAGCTTTGTAACAGCCTCTGTCATTGGGGGCCCTCGGACAGCAAAAAACCTCCTTCCGGCTGTTACGATCCACCCGGGCCCGGGTTACGCGTAGCTAGCGGGCAGCCGGGCCCCGGCGTCCAGCCAGAGGCCGCCCGCGGTGGGCGGCAGGTGGGCTTGCCGCGGCCGGACGTTGGCTCTGGACCTGCCGGGCCTTCCCGGGCGTGCGGGGCAGGTGTCTGGGGCGGGACACAGAGGCCTAAGGTGCCGGGCTCTGAGACGTCCTCGGGAGACTGGCAGTGGCCTCTCCACCCCCGTTTTAGGGAAGGGTGCGTCCTGGGCGGCAGCGTCTTCTGGCCCCCAGCGGGGATGTGGTGCCGAGGTCCGGAGTCTGGGTATTTT
>CAUYQG010069937.1:0-11519 GCA_963574415.1 Tarsius wallacei
CCCCCCCCCCCCCCCCCCCCCCCCCCCCCCCCCCCCCCCCCCCCCCCCCCCCCCCCCCCCCCCCCCCCCCCCCCCCCCCCCCGCGACTGGAATAGAGTCGAGGCTGTTCTGATCTGTTCCTCCCTAACTCAGGATGTTGTGTTCCCAGCACAACATAGTTATTCTTGAGAACTGCAAGTGAGAAAGTGGAACTACAGTGGTCCAAGGCCTGCTGGAGAACTGTTTTACAAAGAAAAAGATCTAGGATAAGGAAAATACTGACTTTGCATCCTGCAACCTTGCTAACTTCACTTATTAGTTCCAATAGTTTGCTTTTTTGTTTTGTTTTTTGTTTTTGAGTTGGACTCTCACTCTGTCACCCAGGCTGGAGTGCAGTGGCTCACTCACAGCCACCCCAGCGTTCACCTGCTGGGCTCAGGCAATACTTCCACCTTAGCTTAGTAACCGGAACTACAGTCACGTGCTACCAATCAAAAAATTGATTTATTGTAGAGACGAGGTTTCACCATGTTGCCTAGGCTGGTCTTGAACCCGCGGACTCAGGCAATCCTCTCACCTCAGCCTCCCAAAGTGCTGGGATTACAGGTTTGAGCCACTGCATCCAGCCTCTAATAGCTTTTTTGTAGTTCTTTGGAGTTTTTCTGTGTAGACAATTAAATCATTTGGGAATAGAGACAGTTTTGTTTTGTCCTTTACAATTTGTATGCCACTTATTATTTTTTCCTTGCCTATTGCACTGGCCAGGGAATCCAGTACAGTGTTGGATAGAAGTGGTGAAAGTAGACATCTTTGCTTTGTTTCTAATATTTGGGGGAAAGCATTCAATTGTTTGCCAGTAAGAATAATCTTGGCTGAGTTTTTTTTTTTTTTTTGAGTTGAAATCTCACTCTGTCGTCCAGACTGGAGTGCGTGGCTGCTCCTGGCCACTGCAGCCTCGATCCACTGGGCTCCGGCGATCCTTCCGCCTCAGCCTTCCAAGTAGCCAGAATTACAGGCACGCGCTACTATGCCCGGCTGACTTTTTAAAAAATTTATCGTAGAGATGAGGTCTCGCCAAGTTGCCCAGGCGGGTCTCGAACCCGCGGGCTCAGGCAATCCACTCACCTCAGCCTCCCAAAACGCAGGATTACAGGCTGAGCCACCAAACCCGGCTTGGCTGAGTTTTTTTGTTTTGTTTTTGTTTTTGTTTTTGTAGATGTCCTTTTTTAGGTAGAGGAAGTTCCCTTTTTCCCTAGGTTGCTGAGAGATTTTATCTAGAGTGAATGCTGAATTTTGTCAAATGTTTGCTCTGTATTTACTAACATGATCACATATCCTTTTTTCTTTAGGCTATTGATAAGCTAAATTAAACTGATTGGTGCTGGGCGCGGTGGCTCATGCCTGTAATCCCAGAACTTTGGGAGGCTGAGGCGAGAGGATTGCCTGAACCCGAGGGTTGGAGACCAGCCTAGGCAACATGGTGAGACATCGTCTTTATAATAAATCAAGCAATTAGCCGGGTGTGGTAGCATGCAGCTTGTAGTTCCAGCTACTTGGAAGGCTGAGGCGGAAGGATCACCTGAGCCTAGCAGGCCGATGCTGGTGTGGGCTGTGAGCATGCCACTGCACTCTAGCCTGGGTGATGGAGTGAAACTCCAACTAAAAAAAAAAAAAAAAAAAAAAAGAAAAGAAAAGAAAAAGAAACTGTCTGGTTTTCAAAAGTTGAAATAGATTTGCATTTCCAAGGTAAACCCCACTTGGTTATGATTATTTTTTTATTGCTGAATTCAATTTGCTACTATTTTGTTGAGAATTTTTGCTTATATGCTCATGAATATTCTTTTCTTGTAATATCTTTGTCAGCTTTTAATATCAGAGTAAAACTAGCCTCATAAAATGAGTTAGGAAGTATCCATCATGTTCTACAATGTGAAAGAGATTGTGTAGGAGATTGTGTAGGATAGTATTATATTTTTCATAAATGCTTGATAAAACTTGCCAGTGAAGGCATCTAGGCCTGGAGTTTTCTTGGTTGGAAGTTTTTTTTAACTATAAATTCAGTGTTGCTAATAGATATAGGACTGTAAAATATATCTATTTCTTCTTAGATGAGCTTTTATAGTTTGTTTCAGGAATTTTTTCCCTTTTCCCTTAATTGTCACATTTATATTATAATCTTTGTAGGGTCTGTGGTAATGCTCCCTCTTTCATTATTGGTATTTGTAAGTTGTTTTCTTTGTTTTTTTCTTGGTCAGTTTAACTAGAAGTTTATCGATTTTATTGGTGTTTCAAAAAATCATCTCTTGGTTTCACTGATTTTTTTCTCTATTATTTTTCTGTTTTTTAATTTTATTAATTTCTGCTCTTTACTTCATTAATTTGTTAAATTAATTTCTTATCTTTATTATTATTTCCTTTCATTTGTTTGCTTTGTGTTTAATGTGGTCTGCTTTTTCCTGCTTCTTTTTGTGTGTGTGTGTGTGTGTTGGAGTCTCACTCTGTCACCCAGACTGGAGTGCAGTGGCCGCTCCCAGCCACTGCAGCCTCGACCTGCTGGGCTCCGGCGATCCTTCCACCTCAGCCTTCCGAGTAGCCGGAATTACAGGCACGCACTACCACACCCGGCTAATTTTTTGATTTATTGTAGCGATGAGGTCTCGCCAAGTTGCCCAGTTGGGTCTCGAACTCGCGGGCTCAGGCAATCCACTAACCTCAGCCTCCCAAACCGCTGGGATTACAGGCTAAGCCACCAAGCCTGGCTTTTTCCTGTTTCTTAACAAGGCATATGCTTAGATCATTGGTTTGAGACATTTTTTTCTTTTATAATATAAGTAATTACTGCTGTAAACTTCCCTCTATTATTCCCTCTAATCTAATATTTAATAGCTTCATCCCACAAATTTTGATATGTTATGTTTTAATTTTTATTCAAATCTCATTAAAAAATTTTTTTCTTTGAAACTTCCTCTTTGACTCATGGAAGTGTGGTGTTTAATTTCCAAGTGTTTGGATATTTTCCTGTTCTCTTTCTCCTATTATTTTCCAGTTTGATTCCATTATGGTTAGAAAACATACTTTGTATGATGTTAATTCTCTTAAATGAGTCTTGTTTTATGGCCTAGAAAATGACCTATTTTGATGAATATTCTATGTGCAAGATATTCCATGAGAACTGCTTGAGCCCTGGAATTTGAGGCTGCAGTGAGCTATTATTGCATTGCTGCACTCCAGCCTGGGTGACAGAGCAAAGCCCTATCTCTAGAAAAAGAATAATAATAAATAATGCTTATTCTGCTATCATTAGGTTGCATTTTGTATAAATACAAATTGTTCCCATTTGGTTGGTGGAGCTGTTCAGTTCTATATCTTTGCTGATTTTTTCTCCATTCGTTCTTTTTTTTTTTCTGTCAGCACACTTTCATGTATTAACCATAATGTCAGAAGTGGCACATGAGGAAAAAGCAAGCTATAATAAATAATAATTACATTTTTCTAAAATGATATAAATATTAGCTTCTTGGTTGAACAGTAATGCCAAATTTATTCTCATTGCAGTTTCTGCTTTCATTTCTTAAATGGAAAAATAAGGTCAATTTAATTCTTTCTTCCCTTTGCTGCAGCAACTAGAATACGTGCTTATACTGCTCATTCTACTTCCCAGTTGTTCAAAAGAGGTTTCTATCTACTTCCAATACACAATTGGGTGGGTTACTTTATATCTCTCGTATATTGCTTACTCACAAGCTGGAGAAGCTGGTGTGCTGGTATTCCAGAATGCTAGAAAAGACAGCATTTCATTAAAAAAAAGGGATGCTGAGCTAATGAATAGACAAAACCAGACTCTCTAGCCACTTTCTGCCAGTGATACTCTCGTTACCTTGACAGGTTTCTTACTGTGCTCAAAGTTCATTTTTCCAATCTGTGAGTGAGATTGTTTAGCTAAACTGCCTCTAAGGCCCCTGATACCCCCCAGATCTTTTATTCTCATTCCCATTTGTTTGATTCTGGTGTTTGTCAATAGAATAAAGGAGGGAATATTAGGCTTTTTATTTTAGTTTGTGTTACAAGAATATTTTCATGGCCGTAAGTAAGCTTTTCTTTCTTTACTTTGGGAGGCCAAGTAAGATAAAACTTCCATGTCCCAGTTAGCTCGTTATTATTTATGAGGGCTAATAAGCAGTAAAGTAAAAAGAAAAACAAATTAGATATTTAGATTGGATTTTATTTATTTATTTATTTATTTATTTATTTATTTTTGAGTTGGAGTCTCACTCTGTCGCCCAGATTGGAGTGCAGTGGCCGCTCCCGGCCACCGCAGCCTTGACCTGCTGAGCTCAGGCAATCCTTCCGCCTCAGCCTTCCAAGTAGCTGGAACCACAGGCTCGCGCTACCACACCCGGCTAATTTTTTGATTTATTGTAGAGATGAGGTCTCGCCAAGTTGCCCAGGCGGGTCTCGAACCCGCGGACTCAGGCAATTCATTCACCTTGGCCTCCCAAAGCACGGGATTACAGGCTGAGCCACCGAGCTCAGCCTAGATTGGATTTTAGAGTATACTTGCCTTTTGATCTGTTGACATTACAAATAAGAAGGAAGAGAAGAAATTAAGAACACTTTCACCAGGCTGAATTATATTTATTTGTGATGTGATGTTGTAATGTAACAGATTTTTCTTGTTTGACATTAAATTTTTTTTTTGAAGATTGGATGAAACTCTTTTATTGTATTTCTTCTCTGTATTTGGAGATCTAGTTCTATGTAAAATACAGTATGGAGAATTAGAACAGCATGAATGCTAACGCTCAGCCGCAGAGGAGTCATCCGGCACATTAGACATAATCAGGTCTATACCTAGGCCTGTACGCCGTGCGAGTTGCCCCACTTCTGAATCTGGGTGATTGGTGTTGACTATCAGTCTCTTGTGCTTAGGAAATAAACATTCTGAAAACTGAAGATCACCTGCTTCTTTAAAATATGCCCGACTTCAAGTCCTCTTTATTCTTTTCAAAAGGGCTAATGAGTTGCACTGTATCACAGTATTTAAAACAAGAAGCATATTCAAGGCTTGATGTTATTGTACTTCAAAACGTTTTAGCTGACAGGAATTATTGAGGGGAAATGCAACTGTCTTGGCGTGACCGAGATTCTGATTCTCATTGCAACTCACCTGACTGGTGTTGCTTCCCTTTTATAGCCTATAAAAGAAACTGGGTCAGGCACAGTAACTCATGCCTGTAATCCCAGCAGTTTGGGAGGCCAAGTCAGGAGGATTGCTCGAGTCAGGAGTTCGAGACCAGTCTGATGACATAGCAAGACCCCATGTCTAAAAAAAAAAAAAAAATTAACTGGGTGTGGAAAAATTTCTGTCAGCACAACTTTCACATATTAACCACAATGTCAGAAGTGTCATATGAGGAAAAAGGCCATCTACAATAAATAATAATTGCAATAAATAATAATTACTTGTAGTTCCAGCTGCTTAGGAGACTGAGGAGGGAGGATCTCTTAAGCCCATGGCCCGCAGCTGCAGTGAACCATGATCGGGCCATATTGCACTTCAGCCCAGGTGACAGAGCGAGACCTTCAAAACAAGCAAACAAATAAACAACAACCAAAAAAAAAGAGGAGGGGGAAGAAAATAAACTAGTTTCGTGTTTGGAAAAAAAAATAAATTCATCAACTTGCACCAGAAGAAAAAAATAGACTCTTCATTGATTCTATCAATTACTGAGAGAGGTGTATTGAGGATAGATCTATTTTTCCTTTAATCCTGTTAGTTTTACTTCATGTACTTTGAAGCCATGTTAACAAATACATATAAATCTATAATTGCTATGTCTTCTTGGTAAATTAAGCCTTTCCCTCTTTATTGCTGGTAATTTTATATACTGTGAAGTCTTCTATTGGACAATAAGATCGCCACTCCAGCTCTCTTTGACTTACGTTAGCATGGTATAGCTTTTTTTAAATTCTTTACTTTTAGCTTACTTATATCATTATGCTTGAAGTGGGCTTCTTGTAGACAGCACATAGTTGAATTATTTTTTTAAAAAATCATTCTGAAAATCTCTGTCTACACCTACAGTCAGTGTAATTATTTAAATTTTGGTCTATAATTATATTGTTTGTTTTCTGCTTATTCCTTTTGTTTGTTCTTTCCTGCCTTCATATGGGTTGTTTGAACACTTTTTAGTATTTTAAAAATTTTTGTTGCATTTAAAAAGCATATGTACACACATTATTAAACCAATATTTTACCACTTCAAATAGAATCTAGAAATTTTACTAGATGTATTTCCCTTTGTCCTCCTCCTCAGTTGTCTTATGTCTCTAAATACATTGAAAATTTCAGGCTGGGCTCAGTGGCTCAGCCTGTAATCCCAGTACTTTGGGAGGCCAAGGTGAGTGGATTGCCTGAGACCACGGGTTCGAGACTCGCCTGGGCAACTTGAGGAGACCTCGTCTCTACAATAAATCAAAAATTAGCTGGACATGGTAGCGTGTACCTGTTGTTCTGGCTACTTGGAAGGCTGAGGTGGAAGGATCTCCGGAGGCCAGCAGGTCGACACTGGGGTGACTGTGAGTGTGCCACTGCACTCCACCTGAGTAACAGAGTAAGACTTCAACTCAAAAAAAAAAAAAATTTCATCAGGCAATATTATACTTTTTGTTTTTAATCAGCAAATAGATTTTAAAGAACCCAAAGGAGAGAGATGGTCTATTATATTTACCCTAGATATTTATCACTCTTGTTGCTCTCCCTCCATTCCTGATGTCCCAGGTTTCCTTCTGGTGGCATTTCAGAGAAGATCTGGTGGCAGTGCATTCTCTTAGTTTTTCTTCATCTGAGAATGTCTTTATGCCACCTTCATTTTTGAAGGATATTTTCACTGAGTAGAGAATTATGGGTTCACGGTTCTTTTTTATTTTTAAATTTATTATTTATTTATTTATTTATTTATTTTTGAGTTGGAGTCTCACTCCGTCGCCCAGACTGTAGTGCAATGGCATGCTCCCGGCCACTGCAGTCTTGACCTACCAGGCTCTGGCGATCCTTTGCCTCAGCCTTCCAAGTAGCTGAAATTACAGGTGCGTGCTACCACGCCCGGCTAATTTTTGATTTATTGTAGAGATGAGGTCTCGCCAAGTTGCCTGGGCAGGTCTCGAACCCGCGGGCTAAGGCAATACACTCGCCTCAGCCTCCCAAAGTGCTGGGATTACAGGCTGAGCCACTGAGCCCAGCCGGGGTTCACAGTTGTTTATTTCAGCATCTTAAAAATATTGCCTAACTTCTTTTGTCTCATAATCTCAGATAAGAAAGTCACAGTCATGCAAATTTTGTTCCTTTATGGTAATGCATCTTTTTTCTTTGGTTGCTTGCAGTATTTTTTCTGTTTTTCATTTTCAGCAGTCTGATTATGTGTTGAATATGGGTTCCTTGATGTTTATTCTATCTGGGGTTTGCTGAGCCTCTTGATTCTATAGGTATGACTTTGCCAAGTTTGAGAAGTTTTCGACCATTATTTCTTCAAATATTTTTCTACACCACACTTTTTCCCCTCTCCTACTGGAACTTTGATGAGACAAATGGTAGACATTTTAGTATTGTTCCACAGGTTCTTTATTATTTATTTTTGGAAAATGAATATATATATTTTTTGAGTTGGAGTCCCACTTTGTTGTCCAGGCTGGAGTGCAGTGGCACACTCACAGCTACAGCAGCCTTGACTGCTAGGCTCAGGCAAGCCTTCCACCTCAGCCTTCCAAGTAGCTGTTACTACAGGTGCCCGCCACCATGCCCAGCTAATTTTTTGACTTATTGTAGAGACGAGGTCTCACCAAGTTGCCCAGGCTGGTCTCAAACCCCTAGGCTCTGGCAATCCTCTCACCTCCACTTCCCAAAGCGCTAGGATTACAGGCTTGAGCCACTGTGCCTCGTCTAGGAAAATAGAATTTTTTTTGGAATAAGAATATGACTTTTCCTCAAGATGACTCTGACAGTGGTGTATAGTTGATATCTCTTTTAAAAATATTGGGCTATATAACTTTGAAATTACAGCTCATGGGAACATTTTTTTTCCTTTAAAACCATTCATTGAATTGAGGTAATAGTGCTAGAGTATGTCAGAGCGACACTTCAGAAGGAGTAAAACCATATGTTTTCTTTTTTTTTTTTTGAGTTGGAGTCATTATATCAGATTCCCCCTTTTTAATCCCTTATTTTCTCCATAACCTTAATTTATTTTGTAAAAACCAGTGGACTTTAGAAACTGCAGATATGTCAACTTTGATCTGACAACTCAATTGCTGCAATTTTGTAAGTCTCTTTTTTCAGTGTTGATCCCTTAACAAAATGTGGCATCTTTTGTTACCAATCTGTGACTTCTTGGGAGCAGAGGAATTTCATTTTAACCCCATATTGTCATTGAGTGATATTTTTCTAGAACATAGAGCATAGAGTAACTGTATGAAGACTCTCAAAGCAAGCAGATTAGGAAGAAGAATATATTTTAACATACCACTCATATCATAGCACGGAATTTACTGTATTTTTTCCTCTGGTATCCCCTAACCTGAATTCAATGAGGCCTGAAACCCAAAGTGGGCATATCTGGTCCTTATGCTGTTGGGTCAGGAAAACGTTTGCCAGATGGCATATAAAATCATAACCCTTGTCTTGGCAGGGCACTATTAGCTGTTCACCAGTTAGCAAAAGCAGGAAACTGTCATTTGAATTACATTTGTCTAACATCTGACTTCAGGAACAGACTGAAAAGCACAAGGGAAGAATAGAATTTATGGCCAAATTACTTTTGGAAGCTACAGATTTTTTTTGGTTGTTGTTTTTGAGACAAAATCTCACTTTGTTGCCCAGGTTGAATAGAGTACAGTGGCATGATCACAACTCACTGTAGCCTCCCACTCCTGGTCTCAAACAATCCTCCCACTTCAGCCTCCTGAGTAGCTGGGACTACAATCGCATGCCACAATGTCTAGTTAATTTTTAAATTTTTTTTGTACAGATGAAGTCTTGCTATGTTGCCCAGGTTGGTCTTGAACTTCTGGGTTCAAGCAATCCTTCCACCTCAGCCTCCCAAGTACTGGAATTACAGGCGTGATCTACCATACCCAGTGAGCTACAGGTTGTTTAAAGTCTTGCTTTCCCGAATTCTTCATTTCCTATCATCTCCTTGGTACATTCTGATTCCCTGAGATTGTTGGTCCACTGGCCAAAAGGCCAGAATTTATTTACCTTGTTCTGTGATACACTTCCTTTGACCATGCCTGCATCTGGGGCCAGGCAGTGAGAAGACAGAGAGAGAGAGAGAAAGTATCAAGGATTCATCCCACTCTCCTAGGAGCACAGCTTTCCTTTGATGGAAAAGGAAATTTCCCTTCCCTCAGTGTTTTAGATTCCCTCTGGCCCCTTTTCCTGTTGCTGCCAGAATTGCTTGGAAATTGGGGTGCAAAATAGCAGAGAAAAGGAAAAGAGAAAAGTGGGGTATCTCTGATTTTCTGAACATTCGGAGATCTCTTTCCTGCCCCTTAAGCTAGATCTAGAAGGATTTTTCCTGAGCTCCCATAGATGTCCACTTTGGGTTTCAGGCCTCATTGAGTTGGTTAGGGGATACCAGAGGAAAAAATACAGTAAATTCCGTGCTATGATATGAGTGGTATGTTAAAATATATTCTTCTTCCTAATCTGCTTGCTTTGCGAGTCTTCATATGGTTGTTCTATGCATTCTGTGCAGAATTTATAGTTGCATTCATTGAGAGAGATGGTGTGAAGCATGTTTATTCCTTCATACCTGGAACTGGAACTTCTCACTACTAGGATTTTGATTATGATTGCATTGAATCTATAGATCAATTTGAGAAAAATCGACATTTTCACAGTATGGAGTCTTCTGTTCTATGAACAAAGCATAGCCTTCCATTTATTTGGGTTGTCTTTAATTTCTCTTAGTGTTGTTTTGTAGTTTTCAGTATTGATTGCACACATCTTTTTCAGATTTATCCCTAAATATTTCATATTTTTGATGTTATAAGTGGTATTGTTATTTTTAATTTCAATTCCAATGGTTTGTTGAAAGTCTATTGAAACACAACTGAATTTTGTATTTTGGCCTTGTGTATTGCAATCTTGCTAAACTCATTTATAGTTCCAGTAGCTTTAATGTAGTTTCTTTAGAATTTTCTCTATAGATAATCATATTGTATACAATCAAAGGCAGACTTACTTCTCCATTTTTAATTCTGTTGCCTTGAAAGTCTTTTCTTGTTTCATTGTACCGCACAGACCCTCCAGTACAATGCTCAATAGAAGTGGCAGGAGCAGATGTCCTTATTCCTGATCTTAGGGAGAAAGCATTCAATCTTTCATCATAAGTATGCTAGTGCCACCTTTCTTTGTAGATATCCTTTAACAGATTTGAGAAAGTTCTCTTTCTTCCTAGTTTGCAGAGAGCTTTTTATTTTTTAATCAATAATGAATGTTGGATTTTGTCAAATAATCTTTCTGCATCTAATGAGAGATCATATTTTTTGTTTCTCAGCTATAGCAAATTTTATTTTGATTTTTGAATGTTAAATCACCTTACTTCCCTGGGACAAATTTCACCTGGTTATGGCATGGGAGGAGAGTGCTAGCCTGTTCCCTGACATGTGCTCCTCTCACTGGGTTTGGGGAATGTGTAATGCAGTAAGGATAAGGAGGTGGTGGGAATTGCAGGGGACTCATGCCCTAGAGTAGAGACTCTTGGGTTATAATCGGGGTTCATTCACTTTTTGTTTCCTCTCCACCCTCAACTGGGGGACCTTACCCTTAGAGAATCTCCTGTACCTCTGTCCAAGTAAGAACGTCCCCTTAGGTCATAATACTCTGCCCTCAGGGCAGAAGTATGTGCCTGTTGGTCAGAGTCTAGTGCTGCTGTTAGTATCTCTTCCCTCAAACTTCTTCTGGCCTCAGAGTCCTGTTTTCTTGCCTTGCAGTTACTACAGGATCTGATGAGGGCAATGGGGAACGGAGAGGAGGGCAGGCCTAGAAAGCTCTCCCCAACCCACACCCTGCTAGGGACTGCCCTGCCCTGCTCCCTTCTGAGCTGGTGTTCCCCTCACCAGATTGCAATCTCTTCTGTCTCCTTAGGGGTTTCCGACAGATCTTTTTATTTTCTGCTCTCCAACAGCTTCACTCTCACTTGTGTGGCATCTCCATGGTCGGGTTTGACTGATGGATCTTGCAGCCCATGTTAATCCTGCTTTGCCTGAAAGAAAAGTTGATATCTGTATTTCATGAACTGGAAGTCAACCTGTAACAGAGAACTCAACAGCAATACCAGGCACATCAAGATAATAGAGTGATACCGTCCTAGTAATGAAAAGAAAGATATTTGACCTTTAATTCTTTTTTTTTTTTTTTTTTTTTTGAGTTGGAGTCTCACTCTGTCGCCCAGACTGGAGTGCAGTGGCCGCTCCCGGCCACCGCAGCCTCGACCTGCTGGGCTCCGGCGATCCTTCCGCCTCAGCCTTCCAAGTAGCTG
>CAUYQG010069940.1:0-18801 GCA_963574415.1 Tarsius wallacei
TACACAATGGAATATTATGCAGCCATAAAGAAGAACAAAATCATGAACTTCACAGCAACCTGGATGGACTTAGAGTCTATAATACTGAGTGATCTTTCACAGAAACAAAGAACTGAGTATCACATGTTCTCACTCATAAGCAGACCTTGAATAATTATCATAATACTATAAGAAAAGGATTGGCAACTGGGCTCGGTGGCTCAGCTTGTAATCCCGTGCCTTGGGAGGCTGAGGTGAGTGGATTGCCTGAACCTGTGGGTTCGAGACCCCCTGGGCAACTTGGTGAGACCTCATCTCTACAATAAATCAAAAATTAGCCGGGTGTGGTAGCACGTGCCTATAATTCCAGCTACCTGGATGGCTGAGGTGGAAGGATCGCTGGAGCCCAGCAGGTCGAGGCTGCGGTGGCCGGGAACGGCCACTGCACTCCAGTCTGGGCGACGGAGTGAGACTCCAACTCAAAAAAAGAAAGAAAAGAAAAGATTGGCAGTAGCAGGAAACTGCTGGGAGGGGAGCGGGGAAGAGAGATTGGCAGTAGTGGGAATCTGCCTGGGGAAGGGAGGAGCATACCTCATCAACAAGTGTACCTGCATAATAAACATTTATATACCTAACCCTGAATTGCACATCTTTAAAATAAAAAAATAAAAAAATAAAAATAAATATTTAGAAAGAAAGAAAGAAATACCCTAGTCTCTAAGCATCATTTTTCATAAAAAGGCTTCAGGGCTCCTCAAAGAAATGGCCGATGCTGGGGCTGGAACAGAGAGAATACAAGATGATCATGGCACTTGTGCCAGACAGCAAGAAAGTGCACAAAGACTGATGGAGAGATAGTAAATAAAACACACAAACCACCTTGTAGGGGCTCCCCTTGGCCAAATTTATGACAATTTGAGCATGATTTTGAAAATTTAATGATGGTGATACACTATAACACACCGAATAAGTGAAAAATCCATGAGTCAAGGGATGATTCACATCAAAGGGAGCAGGAGGCCCTCCTTTACTCAGAGACTCATCTGATACAGAATGAAGACTAGAATTAGAAAATGGCCATTTTGCAACCCCCAGTATAACTCCTTCAGGTGAGGACCATCAAGAAAGACCACAACTATTGGGTGAAATGTGTTGGGGAACAGGATATTCATACAGTGTCAAAATATCACCCTGGCCCCTACCAGATGACTTCAGCTAAAGGGATACAGTTGCCTTTACAGTGGAGATAAATGACGGATAGATAGCCCTTTAACCAAGTGATGAAATGTATTTTCAATAGCAATGTGAGGAAATGACACCGTGTGCCTCCTCACATACAAAATACACAAATTAACTGTGTAGTACTTTTGCCCACTTGCATTAAATCGAAGGAAACAATTAGAGAAATCTAAATTATGAGTCAGACTAGAAGATGAGTGACCTCAGTATAATAAAAGACAAAAAAGACAATGAAAGACAAAAAGACAAAAATGGCAGAGCATCATTTAGACAAAAGGAAACTAAAATTACATAATTAAATGCAATTCCTGACATGATTGGATTCAGGATTGGGGGATAATCAATGTTAAAAGACATTATTTGAGACAACGGGGAAAATTGGAATAAGGTCTGTACCAATGTTAGATTTCTTCGGCATGATACCACTGTGGTTATGTAGAAAGTCCTTGTTTTTAAGACGTAACTGCTGAAATTTTTTTTTTTTTTTTTTTTGAGTTTGAGTATCACTCTGTCGCCCAGGCTGGAGTGCAGTGGCCGCTCCCGGCCACCGCAGCCTCGACCTGCTGGGCTCCGGCGAGCCTTCCGCCTCAGCCTTCCAAGTAGCTGGAACTACAGGCGCGCGCTACCACGCCCGGCTAACTGCTGAAATATTTAGAGGTAAAATGTCATGCTGTATACAACTTACTTTCAAATGACTCAAGAAAACAAAATATGTGTGTGTGTATGTGAAGACAGTGCAAATGTGGCAAAATGTTCATAATTGGTGAATCTAGATGAAGAGTACATGAGTATGTTCTTTCAAATTTTGTGTAGGTTTGAACTTGTTCAAAGTCAAGAGTGAAAAAGAGAGTTATTAGCAATTCATGCAATTGATAGAGTGACTAATCTGCTATATTGTGATAGAAGACTTCGCATTTTTGGACAGAAACTAGAGAAATTGAAGACGTGAAACAATGTGTATAGTGTATTCCCAGGTTGTTTGCTAATGCGTAGATGGTAACAAAGCTGGCAATGTTTATTATTTGATTCAAGGGTATAAACCTTTGGAATTCTCTTACTTCAGGATATTTCTAAGGATTATCAATATGTCTTCACATTCTGATGGTTTATTTGCTATTTGCTATTGTTTTGCTGCTTCTGGGTCAACATGGAGCCCAAACTGATCATCTGGAAGGTATCATTCCTTAGGGGGATGTAGGGTGGGGCAGTTGAACCAAGAGAAGACTCTGGTCCATGTTATTTAATTTCCTCCCTAGAAATGGAAAGGATACTCTGCCTCATAGGTTGGATGTGAGGCTCTAATAATATAATGTGGAAATACTTTGAAAACGACAGAGCTGTACAAACGAAATAGAGACTGTCATTCACCCATAAGATAAGCTTCTCTTCCTGTGTATTTGTTGGTTTTGAACTCTCTTCTAGTCTCCTTTCCTAAAAAATTGTACTTTCCCAGCAGTTCCAGAAGAAGCAATGGCAGACTCTGGAGCACCCTCCTGAGCTACTTCGGCTCACGCAGTTACTCTGAGATTAGTAACTGGAGAGGGTGGAGAGGAGTGGAACTAACAGGTGGCAGCAGGAAATACTGGTTCCATCTCCTTTGGGAGAGAAAGAAAAACTGAGGAAAAATACAATGTCTCTTCTCTCCCCTGAGAGTAAAAGAAAATTACAAAATCTTAACTATGGGAGAAAGAAAAGTCCTGAAAAATGTCTTGATGAGCAAGAAATTACAAAGAAAATTAATTGTACATTATTCATTATTAATAACATGCATATGCATCCATGATGTCATTGGTATTGTCTTTATTTTGCCGGCTGTTTTGTATTAGTGAGGTTTTTTTTTTTTAATGTACTGACTTAGGTTTCCTCCTGCCCCATCTTGCATTCTCCATCTCTTCTTCCCATGAAGTGTTTCCACAGTTCACCTTGTACTCTCTTGTCCAGGAACATAACTTTTGGGGTTGGCAAAAAGTCACTGTAGGTCTTTCAATCCAACTGAATATTATTAGGGTACAATAAGATAGCTTATTTTCATAATAAGATATGCCATGCTTCTTTTTATTAATCATCCAAGATGAACAGAATACTTTTATTTCTTTGAGAAAGGCTCCTTTGTTACTGTTCTCTGCAATGTTAATATCCTGTTTTGCATTTCTCTCCTCATAGATAAATGCAGAGAATATTTTTCTTCTTGAAAAAGTGAGCATTCTTCAAAGAGAAGTAAATGATCAGCCTCACTGTATACGTTAAACATCACAGACATATGTAGCTTGTGGAAATTCAGAAGGGTTACCTCATACAGGATGTGAATAATGGGTTGGGTATATCTTTTGAATTAGCAATTGTGTTCTGCTGCATTTAACAGAAAACCCAAATAACTGAGGCCTAGCTGGGCTCGGTGGCTCAGCCTGTAATCCCGCGCTTTGGGAGGCTGAGGTGAGTGGATTGCCTGAGCCTGAGGGTTCGAGACCCGCCTGGGCAACTTGGCAAGACCTCATCTCTACAATAAATCAAAAAATTAGCCGGGTGTGGCAGCGCACGCCTGTAGTTCCAGCTACTTGGAAGGCTGAGGCGGAAGGATCACCGGAGCCCAGCGGGTCGAGGCTGCGGTGGCCGGGAGCGGCCACTGCACTCCAGTCTAGGTGACGGAGTGAGACTCCAACTCAAAAAAAAACAAAAAACTGAGGCCTAAACAAGGTAAGAGTCTGAAGGTTGGCAGTATTGATTCCATGGCTCAAAAATGTGAGGGTCAAAGTCTCTCGGGCTCCTTTGGCCTTGTCCTCATGATTACAAGATTGTTGCTTTGGCTCTCATCATCACATCCAAATTCCAGGAAGGAAGGAGGAGGAAAAGAGAAAAGACAAAGGGTCAAGGGCCAGGCTGACCAGGACATTCCCTTCTAAAGGACTTTTCTGAAAACACCATTTACTTCTCTCTGAACAAGATGGTATCACCTAGCTGCAGGGAAAATTGGGAAGCAGAGATTTGTTCAGCTGGGCATGATGCCATCTCTAACAAAAGTAGGGGATTAATAGTATGGAAAAAAGGAGAAATAATTCCTGACCAAACATTGGGCAGTCTCTACTACATACTTTTCTTAGGGAAGTATAACTTTATTTCAAGATCATGTCTGCAACTCAGTGGTTTTCCTAATTATAACAACAAAAGCCAGGTACCCTGGTTCATGCCTGTAATCCCAGCACTTTGAGAGGCTGAGGCGGAAGGATTGTTGAAGCCAGGAGTTCAACACCAGCCTGGGCAACATAGCGAGACTTTGTCTCTACAAAAAATGAAAAAATTAGCCGGGTCAGGTACAGCATCTCATGTCTGTAATCCCAGCACTTTGGGAGGCTGAGGTGGGAGGATTTCTTGAGCTCAGGAGTTCAAGATCAGCCTGGGCAACACAGTGAGACCTCATCTCTACAAAAATAAAAAAATAAGCCGGGTCTAGTGGTGCTCACCTGTAGTCCCAGCTACTCAGGAGACTGGCAGAAGAATCATCAGAACCCAGGAGGCTGAGGCTGCAGTGACCCGTGATCATGCCACTGCACTCCATTCTGAGTGACAAAGTGAGACCCTGACTCAAAAGGTATATATGAAGAAGAAGGAGAAGAAGGAGAAGCAGGAGGAGGAGGAGGAGGAGGAGGAGGAGGAAATGGCCTCACTGCTGCTTTCTGTCCCTAGTGAATTGAGTGTGGGGACAACTTAATTCAAACAAAAAGAAAAATGTCTAAGCAGTCATCAGAGTTGGCTTGAATTTATTTATGATATTATTATGATTATCATTATTTTGAGTTGGAGTCTCACTCTGTCAACCAGGCTGGAGGGCAGTAGCACACTCCCGGTCACCGCACCCTCGACCTGATGGGCTCAGGCAATCCTTCCACCTCAGCCTTCCAAGTAGCTGGAACTACAGGCATGCGCCACCATGCCCGGCTAATGTTTTGATTTATTATAGAGATGAGGTCTCGCCAAATTGCCCAGGCTGGTCTTGAACCCATGGGCTCAGGCAATCCTCTCACCTCGGCCTCCCAAAGTGCTGGGATTGTAGATGTGAGCCACTGTGCTTGACCTATTTATGCTATTGTTAAAGCAAGTCAAAGTTTTCCTTTTGGGGATGAGTAGCTTATAATGGAAAAAGAAGTTATACTCAAAATTGTAGTGAGTGGGTTTTAGAGGACTATATTTTTCCTTTAAAAGGTTAAAATGTAACATAGTAGTTTAGGGAAGGGAGGGAAATAACCTCCCATACATTAGAAGCATGATTACTCTGATGTTGTCTAATACATAAGGTATAGTGGAAGGAGAACTGGCTCTGAAACTGGACACACCTGAATTTGCAATATGAACTATTTTAAAAACCTCTGGGTCGGCACAGTGGCCCATGTCTGTAATCTCAGCACTCTGGGAGGCTGAGGCTAGAGGACTGCTTGAGCTCAGGAGTTCGAGACCAGTCTGGGCAACTTAGTGAGACCTCATCTCCATAAAAAATCAAAAAATTAGCCAGGCGTGGTGGCTGCACCTATAGTCCTAACTACTTAGGAGGCTGAGATGACAGAGTGAGACCCTGACTCAAATAAATAAATGTGACCCTCCTGCTTTTGCCCTTGCCACTTACAGACTCTCACCTAGCAGCAGAAAGACCCTAGATGTTGTCAGATTATGTTACCCTACTCAAAGTTCCAGTGGCTCCCCATCTCTCAGGAAGAAACTGAGCTCCTTACGATGGCCTCCAAGATCTCCTCCACCTCTGTCCTCCCTCACACCTTTCTGTCTTTCTGATCCAGCTCCTATCTTTGCCTCTTTACTCTGCTCCAGCCACACCGGCCTCCTTGCTGTCCTTAATCATTCCCAGCCCTGCTCTGGGACTCCTGTGCCATGAACACTTCCCCTCAGACACCCACGGGTCCACCCCTCAGCCCTTCAGCTCTCAGTCCCAAGGTCAACCTCTGTAACCACTTCATTGAAATGCAGGGTTATCTGGGTGCAGTGGCTCACGCCTATAATCCCAGCACTTTGAGAGGCCGAGATGAGAGGACTGCCTGAGCCCACGGGTTCGAGACCCGCCTGGGGGCAACTTGGTGAGACCTCATCTCTACAATAAATCAAAAAATTAGCTGGGCATGGTGACGTGTGCCTCTAGTTCCAGCTCCTTGGTAGGCTGAGGTGGAAAGATCCCCTGAGCCCAGTAGGTCGAGGTGCGGTGGCTGTGAGCGTGCCACTGCACTCAAGCCTGGGCAACAGAATGAGACTCCAGCTAAAAAAAAAAAAAAGAAAGAAACCTCCTCTTTCATCTCCCTTCTCTGCCTACGTTTTTTTCTATAGCACTTGCATTTACCACCATCTTTTTATTTTATTTCACTTCATTTCATTTTAGTACCCTGGGACTAAAACTTTTACACCTAGTCCAATATTTTCTTTTAATTATTCTTTTCAAAGTAATACAGTTAAAAATAAAAAATTCAAACAGTCCAAAAAGTACACAGGAAAACTAAGTCTTGAAAATATGCTGGGAAGATGGTAGCAACAGTGGTCTAGTTGAATCTTCCTAAATTTTTCCATACAAAAAGCCAAGATGACAAAACCCAAAACCTTCAGCCAACATCTGCAATCAAATTAGGTGGTAAGATAGAGCCCCAGATTCCAAGATGGAGAAACAGGGCCCTTGTGGTGTCAGAAAGAATGTGGAAGGCAGTGGTGAAGTCAAAGGAACTTTGGAAGGTCCTTCGAGAACCCTAAAGTTGCCATCAAGTTCTCACTTGGCGATTCAGCAGGCTCTTCTGAGAACAGTGGCAGAAGTCAGGAGAGACTACAGGCTCCAATATGCAGTTGAAAATGAAGAGACCACAGAAAAGTCTGATAATGGGAGAAGTCTAAGGACCCAAAACAAACGAACACCCTCCAAGGAAACAGTAAGACATTGATGAGAAACTTCTGGACAAGGACAACAGGGCCAAGGAAAATAAAAGAACTAGAGAAAAGGTGGTGGATGAGCAAGTAGAAAATCTCATAAAGTTCCAGTGTGTATACGAAGGAGAACACTCAAAAACCCAAAATTATCTTTTGGAGGGCAGGCCCCTTGTAGTACAGGCTTCCCCTGCTAAGTAAGTGTTCTGGAAACCCATTGGCATCAGTGTACCAGCCAGCATTGCTGTGAGAGGCAGTGTTCGGTATCAGTGATTTTTTTTTTGTTTGGTGATTCTTGCAACATGTTTGCCCATTTCATGATGGGTGATCTATGAGCACACACACCATGCTGAGTGTTCAGCAGTTTTTGACCAAAAATGGCAGGACCCCATACCCCACCCTCACTATTTACCCAATCTCACCCCAAGCAACTTTTTGTGTGTTTCCCTGGATGAAAAAAGTCCTCAAAGGGAAGCATTTTGCTGATGTGGAAGAGGTGAAACAAAAAAACGGCAGAAGCACTACAAGGCATCAAAACTGACGAGTTCAAAAACTGTTTTGAGCAGTAGAAAAAGCATCTCGATAAGTGTATTGCATTAGACGAAGAATATTTTGAAGGTGACTGAAGTTTAAACATGTAAGAATAAATACACAATTTTTATGAATAAATTCTGGGTTTGTTGGGGTTTTTTGGATCCCCCCCATATAGTATCACATCATAGAATCAACCAGAGGTTAAAGCTGTTGGGAGAGGCAGTCGCTGCCACAGGGCCTGCTTGTCCACGCACATTCTTGCTGGGTTCTGACCATTCTGTACCAGGGCCATTTAGGGGGGCTTTTGTTTGCAGCAAGCAACCTTGAGGGGTGGAGTAACATCTCCCATATTCTACCTCCAGACAAATTGCAAGCTTGTTTCCAAATACTTGGGAAGTGATGACCCCCAAGCTCAGTGTTCCTCCCCTATAACACATGCTGCTGCATGTGCAGGCTTCCGTGATGGTCCCTTTGCATCTCCCCCATGGGACTCCAGGGACACAGGGGACCAACACAAATGAACATCATGCTGCCACTTCAGCTACTGCTTTTTACCATAAGTAATAAAATCCTCTGTCTTTGGCCCATGAATGTCATGTCTTCTGTCAGTGTCCATGAAATTGTGGCATGCTAACTTGTTAATTTATAAGTATGGTAAAATCCCAGACCCTGCACAGTTCTAGAAAGGAGCTAGAAAAGCTGTCGTGAGTGCCACTCCCTTCTAGAAGTACAGTGCAACTCATTTCATTTAAAATGAGCAAAGGAAGACAGTCACAACAGAATCGTATTCAAAGTTTTGTTTTAAATAAGAGAAAGAAGAAAAAAATAATGTTTCTTTGGAGACATTAGGCACACTAGATAAACATACCCACAAAAGAAATGAAAACTGTAGCCATTATAATATTTCAGAATGAGGTAAAATAAAATTCTAGAAACTATAAGAAAAAATATAAATTAGAAAAGTTCAGAAATAAAGTGACTGGAAGAAAGAAAGATTAGAAAAGAGAGGTTAAAAAATCCAGGAAAACACCAAAAAGAAAACAATAATGCAAAAAATGAAGACTAGATTGAATAAACATAACAGATAATATCTTACAAGAAATGGAAGTAGGCTGGGAGCTGTAATCACCACACTTTGGGAGGCCGAGGTGACAGGATCGTCTGAGCCCAGGGAGGGAGCCTGAGAAGGAAGTAGCTGGTGGAGGCTGCAATAGCCATGAGAGTGCCACGCACTCCAGCCTGGGCATATGAGTCAGATTCTGACTCAAAAAAACAAAACAAACAAACAAACATAAATGAAATCTACAGCACACAGGCAAAGATTCAACCTGTATAAAAAGATTCTTTTTTTTTTTTTTTTTTGAGTTGGCGTCTCACTCCGTCGTCCAGACCGGAGTGCAGTGGCCGCTTCCGGCCACCGCAGCCTCGACCTGCTGGGCTCCGGCGATCCTTCCACCTCAGCCTTCCGAGTGGCCGGAACTACAGGCGTGCACTACCACGCCCGGCTAATTTTTTTGATTTATTGTAGAGATGAGGTTTCGCCTGCCCAGGCGGGTCTCGAACCCGCGAGCTCAGGCAATCCACTCACCTCAGCCTTCCAAGGCGCGGGATTACAGGCTGAGCCACCGAGCCCGGCTGTCTTTTTGTTTCTATATAAATTTCTGTATTGTTGTTTCTAGGTCTGAGAAGAATGATTTTGGTAATTTGAGGGGTATTGCATTGAATCTGTAGATTGCCTTGCTTAGGATGGCCATGTTAACAATATTGATTCTTCCAATCTATGAGCATGGAATATTTTTCCATTTGTTTGCGTCATCTTTGATTTCTTTGAAGAGTGTTTTGTAGTTTTCATTGTAAAGGTCTTTCACTTCTCTGGTTAAGAAAATGCCAAGGTATTTCATTTTTATTTGAGGCTATCGTGAATGGGATTGTGTTTTTATTTGGTTCTCTGCCTGTTTGTTGTTGATGTATAAGAATGCAACTGTCTTTTGCATGTTGATTTTGTAACTTGAATCTTTGCCAAAGTCATTTATCAGTGCAAGGATATTTCTGACAGATTCCTTTGGGTTTTCAAGGTATAGAATCATATCATCTGCAAAGAGAGATAGTTTAACTTCCTCTTTTCCTATTTGAATACCTCTGATTTCCTTCTCATACCTGATTGCTAGGCCTTCCCTTACCATGTTGAACAGGAGAGGAAAGAGTGGGTACTCTTGTGTTGTCCCTGTTTTCAGGGGAAGTGTTTCCAACTTCTGTCCAGTGAGCAATATGTTGGCTATAGGTTTACTGTAGATGGCTCTTACTGTTGTGAGGAATGGTCCTTCTGTGCCTAGGCACTCAAGGGTTTTTATCAAGAAGGGATGTTGGATTTTGTCAAAAGTTTATTCTGTGCCTAATGATATAATCTTGTGGTTCTTGTTTTTACATATGTTGATGTATCAAATTACATTTATGGTCTTGTGGATGTTGAACCAGCCCTGCATCCCTGGAAAGAAGCCTGCTTGGTCATGGTGAATTATTCTTGAGATGTATCATTGGATCCAATTTGCTAGAATCTTGTTGAGAAGTTTTGGCCTCTATGTTCATCAAGGAGATTGGCCTGTAGTTCTCTTTCCTTGTTGCTTCTTTGCCAGGTTTGGGTATCAGTGTGATATTAGCTTTGTAAAATGATTTGGGTAGGATTCTATCTTTCTCAATTGTCCAGAATACATTTGATAGGACTGGGAACAGATCCTCCTTGTATGTTTTGTAGAATTCTGCCCAGAAGTTGTCTGGTCTAGGACTTTTTTTTTTTTTTTGTATGTAATTCTCTTATGACAGAGTTGATTTCCTGGGTTGTTTTTGGTTTATCTAGAATTTCAATTTCTTCTTGTTTTAATCTTTGAGAGGTTGTGTGATGTCAGAATATCCTCCACAACATTTATGTTCTCAAGTTTATCTCTGTTCAGGTCTGCATAGTAATCTGTGATCATCTTTTTAATTTCTTCAGGGCCATTTGTAACTTCATGTTTTGTATTTCTAAGTCTGTTTATTTGGAATTTTTCTCTTTTTTTCTTAGTCAGTTTGGCTAGAGATCCGTCTATCTTGTTTCTCCTCTCAAAGAATCAGTTTTTTGTGTTGTTGATTTTTTTCTATGACTCTTTTGTCTCCTATGTCCCGTAGTTGGGACTTTATTTTGGTGATCTGGATTCTTCTGCTGAATTCAGGGTTTTTGTGCTTGCTTTTCCATCTCTTTTAGGTGTGATGTTGATCTGTTTATTTGTAATCTTTCTGCTTTTTAAAAAAATATGTGTGTGTAGAGTTATACATTTCCTTCTTATTACTACTTTCATGGCAGTAATTCTGGTAAGGTGTATCTTTGTTTTCATTTGTCTCTAGGTATCTTTTACTTTCTCAAAATTCATGTTGACCTAGGAGTCATTCCGTAATGTGTTATTTAGTGTCCATGTCTTTGGGTGTTTTGGGGGAGTCTTGCTAGTAGTGATATTTATTTTATTGCATTGTGTTCAGAGAGGATGCATGGTAATATCTGAGTCTTATGAAATTTGTTTATGCTTGATTTATGACTAAAGATGTGGTTTATCTTTGTGTATGTTCCATGTGGTAATGAGTGGAATGCATATTACATGGTTGTTGGGTGGAATGTTTTGTAGGTATCTATTAAGTCCATTTGGTCAAGTGTCAATTTGAGATTCTGGATCTCCTTGTTAATTTCTTGCCTCAATGATCTATCTAGGGTTATTAGTGGGGCATTTAAATCCCCAGTTATGATAGTGTTGGAGTCAATATTCTTTTTTAGTTTCCTTAGTTGCTTTATAAATCCTAGTGCTTCTGTGTTTGGTGCATCTATGTTTAAGATAGATATTTCTTGTTGATGAATTGAGCCTTTTTAATCTTTATGTTGTTTCCTATTTTTTAAAATTTTTGATCACTTGAAGGTTGTTTTGTCTGTCATTAAAATTGTAACTCCTGTCTTTTTTATTGTTGTTGTTTTCCATTTGCCTGAGAGTTTTTTCCATCTTCTAACTTTAAGTCTGTGGGTGTCCTTTGTCATAAGGTGTATTTCCTGGAGGCAGCATATTGTTGGGTTGTGCTTTATTATCCAGTTTGCCATTCTATGTCTTTTCAGAGGTGCATTTAGTCCATTTATATTCAGGTTAATTATTGAAACGTGGAAGTTTTTCCCTGTCATAAGGCTCTTATAATGCTGTTTTGTTTTCTATTAACTTTTGTGTTAGTGTGTGTGGGCATTTTCATATCTGTAGGTATGTCATGTGTTCTATTGGCTTTGTGTTTTTCTGTACTCTTGTAAAGTGTGTGATCATTCTTTTTTCTTTCTTCTTCTCCTGTGTTTAATACCTTCTTAAGTGTTTCCTTTAGGGCTGGTGTGGAGGCAGCATAATCTGTTAGAAATTGGGTGTCTGAGAGGGATTTTAATTCTCTATCACTGATGAAGCTCAGCTTAGCTTAGCTGGGTAGGAAATTCTTGGTTGGAATTGTTTATCTTTGAGAACATTGAAGATTGGACTTCGGTTCCTTCTAGCCTCTAATGTTTCAGCAAATAAATCTGGTGCTATTCTTATTGGTCTTCCCTGGTAAGTAATCTGACCTTTCTCTCTCACTGCCTTTAAGACTTTTTCTTTTATGCCTACTTTGTGTAAATGAATTACTATATGTCTAGGAGTTTGTCTTCTCATTTGATGCCTTCCAGGGATTCTCTGAATCACTTGAGTTTGGATGGCTACATCTCTGGTATGATGAGGGAAGTTTTCTTGGATAACCTCATAAAACGCTTGTTCCAAGGTGTCCTCTGTTTCCCTTTCTGCTTCAGGTATACCAGTCAGGTGTAAGTTTGACTTTTTGATGTACACTACTTTTGGAGACTTTGGTCTTTCTTTTTGAATTATCTTTGTATGTCTTTAACAGATTTGGTTAATTTCATATTTTGACCTTCAAGCTCTGAGATTCTTTCCTTTGTTCAGTTGATTCCACCTTACATGCTTGTCAGCTTGTTGTGTATTTCTTGGACAGAGTTCTTTATGGCCAAAATCTCTGTTACAAGTTCCTTCAGTGTTGCTTCTTGTCTTTTTTGTGTCTTGTTAACCCTTTTCATCTATTCCCTAATCTCTGCTTTCTTTGGGGGGGACATGCATGAATGATCTCTATTGTTTGTGCCCTGAGGTTCACTCTTTCAGGTTTTGTCTCTTTTAGATGGGATTCTGAGGGTTACTTGTGATCATCTATTGATTTTTTTCCTCATTTTTGACAGATGCCCTTCCTTTTTCCTTTAATTCCATTGTTCAGTGATAGAAGAAGAATATTTTACCTCTATTGTTTGCTCGGCCACATATCTTTCTCCAACCAAGGCCTCTGAATTTGTTATATTTTGAAACCAGTCTAGGCATGGTAGACTGGGCTGTCTTTTTACAGTTTTGAAATTTGAATAAGGTGTAAATGGGAGAGCTAAGATTCAGAAGCTACCTGAAGATTATGATATTCACTGACTGAGGTGTAGACCCACTGGGACCCACTTCCCACCAACTCACAATATGCCCATGCAATGGGAATGTATGTATACCCCCTGAGCTCAATGTAATATAAGGAAATGAAAAACAAAACAAAACAAAACAAAACAAAAAAAACACAAGACATAGAAGACAGAAAAAGAAAGATGAAGAAAAAGAAGTAGAAAAGGAAAAACAGACAGAAAAACAAACCCTACCCATTTGCAGCTGTGCCTGGATCCTTCTCCAATTGCACCATTGTCCTGTGAATGGTCCAGTGTGGGGGATGGGACAACAGGGACTCTGCACTGGCTCTGTCCCTCTGAAGATAATGCATCCTGGGTATCCTTTTTGGGTTAATGATGATCAGCCTCAGAGAGATGCAGAATCACCCCTCAGTCTCAGGATGCAGCTCTGCTGCTGAAAAGGGCAGGCAAGAGCATGTCTCTGCCCAGGTTCCAGGACAATGGAGATGGCAGAACTCCTGCGTCTTCTCCTCTGTTAGGACTTGGGGACTGAATCCCTCACTACACTTTCTCCACAATCCCCAGTGCCAGTGTCTGACCTGACATTGAAGGCTGTAGTGGTAGACTGAGTTCCAGGTACCATGCAGTGGCTGATCCCCACCACTTTCTTCCAATTAGGGCCACAAAATGATACCTTCCTCTGTGCCATGGAAAGCACTGGAATCTGAGCAGGAGTGTGCAGCAGCTACCTCCAGGAGAGCCCAGGTCACTTGTTTCTGCATCCTAATTCAATCAGATATTCACACACCCACTTGCACACACACATACATGCAAATTTGTTCTTATATACACTCACTTATATAGAGACTCACACACTCCAACCTACTCCATCACTATCTTGGAATCTCCCACCAAAATTCTTAATATGCATTAATGTCATCATGATCTAATATAAATGTATGAATTTCAGATTTGTCAAGGACTTTGCATATGAGAAATTATATATGATGTAGATTGCCTAAGAAATCAATGAATGTCAGCAACTGTACAATATAAATTATACATTGTTTATGATTATTTAGGAGCATATATATATTCCAAATATTTATATTTATATATGTTATATATATATATACAAATAAATATATATAAAACAACAAAAAATATTTTCCAAGTTTTTCACCTATATCATTTGAGTTGTTCTTTAAATAAAACTTCAATATGGACTTGGTTAAATAATGGGTACCAAACATATCAAGTTCCTATCCCTGGAATTTGTAAATGCTAGATTATTTTTTTAAATGATATTTGCAGATGTGATTGAATTAAGAATTTTGGCTGAGTGTGGTGGTTTGTGTTTATAATCCCAGTGCTTTGAGAGGTGTAGGTGGGAGGATCCCATGAGCTCAGGAGTTGAATGTTGCAGTGAGTTATGATTCCACCACTGCAGCTTGGGTGACAGAGTGAGACACTGTCACTCAAAACAAAAATTTAAATTAATAATTTTGTGATGAGGATATTACCATGGACTCTTTTGCTGGTCAATCGATTCCTTAATAAATATCTTTGTAAAGTACATGCAGGGGAGATTTCACACAGACAGAAGAAAAAGAAATGTGATTGTGAAGACAGATTGGAGTGATATGACTGCAGTGATTACAGCTGCTAGAAACCAAAATAAGCCAAAAAAAGAAAAAGGAAAAAAAAATTGATTCTCCCATAAAGTCTCTAAAGGTGTGTGTGAATTTGCTGACACTTTGATTTCAGACTTGTGACCTCCAAAAGGATAGGATAAATAACGCATTTCAGTTGTGTTAAGTCATCCAGTTTTTGGTTACTTGTTATAGAAGCCAAAAAACCTAATGCAGACCCTTTTTGCACGAATATCCTTGAAATAACCTGGAAGAAAGGAAGTCAACCTTCTGTTTAGCAGGCATGCAAAATGCAAGAGACCCATGGAGGTTTGTCTTCTAACAACATTCGTCCTTTATTTTTACACTGCCTTGTGTTCTGCAGAATTTTCTGATGAGTATAACATGCTATTGGCCACTGTATTATCTGGCCAACATACCGACAGAGACTAGATTCAAATCCATTCAATTTGCCTCATATAGCATTTAGTTAAGAATATCATTAACAGAACTTCACATAATAAAATAAAGTCAGCCTATGGTAAGGGCTTCAAACAAGTCTACTTAGGTCCTAGAACCAACCAGCTGAACAAAACCTATAAACTATTAGAGTGTACTTTAGAAAGACAGATGGCTTCTTCTTTATGTTTGTGCATTATCGTTTCCACTTGGCTTGAGTCATTCATTCAGATATAGCAGGATATTCTAACAATTGCCTAGACTCCATGTTGGCCAATAAGGAGAACATCTACAGCAATTCCAGTATTCTTAATATTTCTAGTCAGTGAGTTGAGACTGAGCTGAATTCCTTTCAGTTCCCAGAGAGACTTATTGGTGATTCTAAATTTGGAATAAATACTGTATAATTTTGTCTAATGTGATAACTCACATTGTAGGAATAATGCCAAAAGTGCCCAGATAAATAGGAAGTTACTTATCCCTCCACAAATCTACATTGTATAACTGAGAGGAAAATTATTTGGGAGTGAACTCTTCAGTCTTCTGAGGTCTCAGGTTTACTGGTGGCGTTTCCTTAAACACTTAAAGGTCTCACTTATGATTACTTCTAAGGCACAAATCACAATGTTTTTGGAAGGGAAGCAAGTTAATGCCTAACTTCCACATCAAGATTCTAGTTTCAGCAGTACATACATGCTCTCCCTGGGAAAGGAAGACATATCACGACTGTTAAGACATATCATGGAACCTCCAACACTAAGTTAGAAGTTGAAGTTGACACTGCCTTTAATGTATCCATCAGGTCCACTGGTTGGCCTTAGGATGCAATCTAGTCCCTGCTTTTAGAGAAATCATCTGAAAACAGTCAGTTCAATCTATCCTGTTTGTTTATGCCATCAAATGTCATTTACTGAGAATGTGAATGGGGAAGACTTTTGGAGGTGTTGACAGAATTTTCATGTGGAAGGTACAGGAGCTGAAATCATTCCCTGTTGTTTGAGGTAATACATTTTGGTGAAGTTAGGAGAAAAGACAGTCAAACTATGTTTAGAGTCATCTAGTTAGGATAATCAACCCAGCAAACAGTTTAAGGAATAGGTAAAAGTTTGTTGTAGCCACACAAAGACATTTTTCTTGGTATAGATGAATCCAGGGGCTGATCTGAAACACAAAGGACCATTAGCATCCCTCTCTCCTCCACATTTCAAAGGTCTAAAGGTTGCTTCCTCAGGAACCAGAGTATTAGCTTTTCCTCCAGTATCCCAAAATTGGTGTTTCTTTTTCCATTAAGTAGAACACCATCTTTCAAGCATCTTCTTCTGACAAGAGCTTTCATATAGCAAGTTTAAGTGGAAGGGGCAAGGGAGTTTTTATAAAATTCACAGGGATCCATTTAACCCCTCTCTTTGACTTGAAGAACAGTGCCATTACACTTGTGATCTGATACTGTACATATTCAACAGGACCATCCAGGGTAGCTGAACTAAAATTAATTTTGAAATACCTAGGCTCCCTTTTGCTAGGTTGTCACCCAGATAGAGTATTCATTAGGTCAACCTGGGATTTCTGTTAGGGGAAAGAAATAACATACTGTCTAGAAACATTAGTACAGAATTTTTATTTATTTACTTATTTTTTTAGTTGGAGTCTCACTTTGTTGCCCAGGCTAGAGTGCAGTGGCATGCTCACAGTCTCTGAAGCCTAGACCTGCTGGCTTAGGCAATACTCCTGTCCCAGCCTTCCAAGTAGCTTGAACTATAGACAGGAGCCACCATGCCTGGCTAATTTTTTGATTTATTGTAGAGATGACATCTCGCCAAGTTGCTCAGGCTGGTCTCCAATTCTTGTGCTCAGGCAATTCTTTCACCATCGCCTCCCAAAGTGCTGGGATGTCAGACATGAGCTACGACATTGGCTAGAAATTTGAATTTTTGATAGTCACAAGTAAAGATCAAAGCTCTTGTACACTCAATCTACCAAGGATAGATAAGGACAGCACCCATGGAACGTGGCCTCTCTTTTAGAGACAACTGAGTTAGCTTTTGCTTCCATTGATCCTCTAGCTCAATTCAGACACAGAGTAGGGGCTATTATTTTCTATTAAGAAATAGCTGCTACTTTTTCATTGAGGTCAAGATGCTGCTGGGCCTAAGCTAATTATGTTTCTGAATTTCCATTTGGCGATTTCCATTTGGCAAGGGAAGATTATTGGACCCTTCCTTCCTTGCTAATCATTCAGTCTGAGTTGGCCAATCTCAAACTAAGAATATCAGGGTGAACATAAATAAGGTTTCCATGGGTCAGACATTCAGTGTCAAGAACACATTAGTGATTGTAATGTTTTTTGTTTGTTTGTTTGTTTTTTGTTTTTGTAACTATACTGTGTCAGGGAGGTGATGAGTACAAAACCCAAAGGGATTCCTCCAGGTAGAATCTTTGACAGAACCTCCAATTGGCAAAATTATCAGTCTCTAAGAGTTATAACCCAAAGATGCCATTATATATGGAAAATCTGTGTTTAGTGTGACAGAGAAACTTAATATTTAATTTAATTTAACTAATAAATGTAAGTGGCCATATGTAACTAGTAGTACAGGTCTGCATAAATATCACCTTATTAAATTACATATAAGCCAAAAACAAGAAAGAAAAAGAGAAGAAAAATCACAAACAGGCTCTGTAAAGAATATTCTGGGAGAACTAAGGAAGTATCTCACTGTATTGAAGATTGTACCTAATTGTAATTCTCTGAAATGTATTTGCTATATAGCCCAGAAGAAAAACACAAAACCAAAACCTGTCATCTAACAAAGGATAAGAGTGACAGAGAACAGAAGTCAAACTATGAATTAAAGATGGTTCTGATTATGAAAAGGCAACAACCGGAACAAAATAAACAGTCAAAGATAAAATAATTTAAAATAATTTCTCTCGAGGCTTAAAAATCATAAGTGTGCAGACAAAGAGAGCTCATTAAATGTTAGATCAATTTAATGAAAAGAGACACCAAGAAAAATTCTCTTAAACTTTTTATATAAGGTTAATGAAAATAATTCTATACTTATTTGAATTGCCTGTAAGAGAATTAAAAACCAAGCTGTTTTTGGTTTTCCATTTGCAGTAAAATATGCCTGACAAATAGTATCTATACAGAGTGTTGAGAGACAATAGTTTTGTGTTTCCCAAATTCCATAGTACTCTAAATGGTTTTATTATTTGAAGGAAAAAAGAAAATAATACTCAAGAGACCCAAGGACTCATAACTATTACTAACCATAGCTATTTCTGGACAATAATGATTGGAAAAATAGCAGTCTATTAAGAGTTTAATAAAAATAGAAACCCAAGAATGAAAAATTATCCGTGTATCTTAATAAGTGGAAAGCACTTAATATAGTTAAATTAAACTGTATATAAAATATTTTAAAATTAATTTGTTGTCAGGCTCAGTGGCTCAGCCTGTAATCCCGCGCCTTTGGGAGGCTGAGGTGAGTGGATTGCCTGAGCCCGCGGGTTCGAGACCCGCCTGGGCAAGCAAGACCTCATCTCTACAATAAAATCAAAAAATTAGCCGGGCGTGGTAGC
>CAUYQG010069941.1:0-27247 GCA_963574415.1 Tarsius wallacei
AGACTCCAACTCAAAAAAAAAAAAAAAAAAAAAAATAAAGAAAGAAAAAGAAAACTTTCTGGGAAGCAGGGCTAGCAAGGTCCAAGGTATCACAGTAGCGCTGCCCTAAACTTACCTCCAGGAGAGAAACCCCCAGGACCTTTTGGAAGACACGTCTGCGATGACATCTGAGGGGATAACACAGAGGGTCCGAGCTAAAAGAACCCTTGGAGTCACATAGTCCAGCCCTTCTCATTGCACAAATGGGGACACTGATGTCCAGAGAGGGGGAGTGAGCCCAGGCCCCTTCAAGACATAGCACTCAGGGAAACAGGGACAAATTTGAAGGGGGAAATTGTCAGGGACTAGTTTGGTTTATATAAACACATAAAACTTCTATGTAAGCAAATCTGCTCCCCTCACCAGCCACCAAGCCAGCCTCCCTGTACTTTGAGGAAAGGCTAGGGCTAGTTCCTGTGCCAGGCTCTTCTAATCTCTGGGGCTTGCTGGGGATGGGGTCAGACTGTCCTAAGTCTTGTGGTCTGAGGGCCTGGGCTTGCCTGCTCCTTCCAGCATGGTGGCGGGGAGGCTACCAGCCCAAGCTGGCAGTGCAGCTTATAGGAAAGGGCATTCTCTACTGAAACACACACATACACAGTGAGAGAGAGGAGAAGGGGAAAGAAAATGACTAAGAAAGAGACAGAGAAGGAGACGCAGAAAGTGTAAGTAGGCAAGCTGGGCCGTGGCGCCTATAGTCAGACCTGGAGGGAGTCATCAAAGGACAGCAGCAGCCTTTTCAAGTCATAGCAGCACCAGTCCCACCCAAGTGACGCCTCTCACCATCTCAAAGTGCTGTTCACACACATGATCTACTTCTGCTCCTCACCACAGGCCTGTGTCATTGGCAGGGCTGGGATCAGGGTTGCCCATTTGCCAGAAGAGGAAACGAAGGCCCAGAAAAGAAAAGCCACTTTAAACCCTAGTGCTGCAAGTGACCTGCTGACCCAACGCCTTGAGCAAGCTTCAAGTGGCCTTTGCCACTTTGCCCTCAGTCCTGCTGTGGGAGACAGTGGCATGTGGGTTCCCCTGAAGAATTCTCTGGTAAAGAGCAGGCAGGATAGAGAAGCAGGGAGCCAGACTCACTGGAGGGCATTTAGAGGGAGAGAGAGAAAATGATTAAGGGAGAGGAGGCATTGGCTGAGGGATGATGATTAAAGGAGCCAACAGACAGGGCTTGGCTCAGGGATGAGTCAGGCCAACGGCCTCCCTCCTGAGAGATAGTGATCTACAAATATCTCTGAAGTGTAAACAGCCAAGTAGGCTTCAAGGAGGAGGAGGAGGAGAGCAGGAGCCGGAAGAGGAAGGGAGGGGTGGGAAATGGAGTGGCTCAGCCGGTTGGTGCAGGGAAATGTGCTGGAAGAGGCAGGCTGGGCTGGGGGAAGGGCCCTGGAGCGATGCCCTGGGGAGCTGCAGAGGGCCTTAGTGGGAGGCCCACCCTGCAGGGATGCTGCCCTCCCACCCCATTCCCTCCCATGAAGCAGGCAGGCCACTGCCCATTTTCAGCCCCCCACCCTGGAACCGGGCCCTGTGCCAACTTGGGTTTCTTCCATCTCTAATAGGACTGACTCTATGAGCACACGCTGCATATTCCCAGGCCTGGACCTGATTGTCCATCCACACACACTGCTTCAGAGTTGCTTGGCAGCCTGGGGCTAGGAACAGGAGCCCACCTTCCTAAGCCAGTCCCCTCCTATCTACCAGGGACCCTAGGTTCTGGGAGTCCTGGCCTGCCTGAGCAAGGCTGAGCTACCTTGCCTCAGCTCAGAGAAGAGGCCACACAGAAATGCCACCCACAGAAGGGCAGGACCAGAGCCTCAGCCTCACATGCTCACACTTTTTTGTGCTCCGTCCAATGTCATGAGAAGGTCTGGGGCACCGGTCCTACTTTAAACAGTTGTGAACACTGAGGCTTAAAGAGGGAAGCAGTGTTCCTGAGTTTGAGATGAAATGTTGCCTGAAAAAAATAGAGAAAATAAGACAGAAGCCATTCTTAAGGGGTTCGAAATATTGTTCCATCCCACCAAAACCCACACTTACACAAACCTCATACACACGGCTGCACATGTGGACATGTACATGCAGGCATCTCTTCTGCACTCCCTCCTAGAGGAAAATGGGAGAACCTGATCAGGGGTTTAGAGGACTCTAGAAAGACTCAGTAAATTTCTTGTGCTAGTCACTTTCCACAAGGTAGCTCACTGCTGCCTCGCCATGGCTCTGCAAGGCAGAGCTTATGATGTCCATTTCATAGATGAGAAGACTGAGGCTTAAAATAATAAATTGGAGCAGAGCTCAGTGGCTCAGCCTGTAATCCCAGCACTTTGAGAGGTCGAGGCAAGTGGATTGCCTGAGCCCGCGGGTCTGAGACCAGCCCGGGCAACTTGGCGAGACCTTGTCTCTACAATAAAATAAAAAATAGCCGGGCATGGTAGCGCACATCTGTAGTTCTAGTTACTCAGAAGGCTGAAGTGGAAGGATCGCTGGGGCCCAGAAGGTCGACACTGGGGTGGCTATGAGCGTCTGTGCTACTGCACTCCAGCCTGGGCGAAGGAGTGAGACTCCAACTCAAAAAAATAAAAATATTAATAAATTTGGCCAGGTGTGGTGGCTCAAGCCAGTAACTCCACTGTTCTGGGAGACTGAGGCAGGAGGATCACTTGAACCTAGGAGTTCAAGGCTACGGTGAGCTATCATGGCACCACTGCACTCCAGCCTGAACAACAGGGTGAGACCCTGTCTCTTAAAAAAAATGATGAAGTGATGCTGATGCCCTCACAGCTAGAAAGTAGTAGAGTAGCGCCTCTGACTCAGGTGTTTTAGCCTCCAGAGCCCATGGGCTTGGCAGCCTCCTCGGTGGGATGGAGATCCTGCAGCTCCCTCCCTCCCTATTCACTTTAGCATTGCAAGCCCAGCCCTTCAGAAAGCTATCCTCTGGGTGTTCTCTAAGGCTGCACCTTCTGCGGAAATGAAAGCTTGGCCAGCTCCATTGGCAAGAGGGAAGTTGCCCCGTTTTAGCTGTTCCAGTGGGTAGAATGTACACTTCTTGGCTATACCTCCTGACTTCCTGCCGGAAGGAGGTGTAGGAGGATCTGGGAAACTCCTTCAGATCAGCCATGCTGGGCCTTCCCATGTGCAGTCCATGGTCTCCACACTGAAGACACCTGGACAGAGCCCATAATAGATGCCAAGTGGCTGTGAGGCCCTGGATAGAAACAGAAGGATGGGGAGCAGGCATAATGGGAGGGATAACAGCACACCTCAGCCATCAAAGTGCTTCCAGAAACATACCATGGAGACCTCACTCCTATGAACAAGGGAGAGAAGGAGGAATTACCTATTTCACATATATAAAAAATGAGAACCAGAGAGAAGAAGGGGCTTGTTCAAGGTCCCATAGCTAGACTCTCAAACAGTGCTTTGAGTTGCTTTTTTTTAATTGCAACTCATGGTAATAATAATAATAAATTTATGTGTTAGCTTATAAAATCATTTTTACATCAAGACCTAGTACACATACATGTAAAAATATGTACAGGGTACATCAAATGGAAACAAAAGCCCCACAAAACGACTTATCCTTGCTGCATGGGATGTACTCTATTTCCTTTTTTTAACATCCTGATGAAGATTCATGAAATGAATTATATGACTGCTGATGAGTTGCAATGATAAAAACTGCTCTGGGCTGCAGGCCACAGACTCAGTTCTCCTACCTCTGAGCTGCCTCATTTTGAAAGAGAGAAGAGGGGATGGGATCGACGTAGCCAAGTGAGAAGACCACGTGGTTATGGCAGAGGACTGGACTAGGGTGCTGTGGCTCATGAGGCCAGAGGGGGTCCCAGGGTTAGGGCTTCCTGCTCCCCAGAGACAAACATGGAGCACAGGTAAGAGCCAGAGACTGCAAAATGCTGGCCCCTGAAGAAACATAGAACCAGGAAAATAATACTGAGGTCTGAAGGGGTAGGTAGGGCCTGTGACAGAAAGGGAGAGGGAATTATCCCGTGAGAGGGTGCAGACACCTCTGCACATGTACTCACACATTCACACACATGTGCATGTATGTACACACACACACACACACACACACACACACACCTTCCTTTGTAGATCCTCCCAGTATTCAAGGTTCCAATGTATCTCTTCCCCACTGCATTCGCAGACACACACGCATGCCTCACACACACACCCTCATACCACACACACACACACACACACATACACAGAGGCAAAGAGATCCCTGAGACTGAGGTGGATACTTGGGTGTGGCTAGGAGGAGACAGGAACAGCTGTGAGTATGCTAAAGGCCACCCAGCCAGCCTGGGTTGGCAGATGATGGGGGGCTTTCTGAGGGAAATGTAGAACAAGAGCATGATGGGAGACACGGTGTCTGTCTCCATCTCCTCTCCTCATTGGAAGCCATCCCTTGTGAATACAAGCAGCAATGGGGTGATTGGGGTGGGGTGGGGTGGGGTGGGCATTCCCTCTCCAGACTTCTGTGTGCATCAGGCCCCTGCTACTAGAAGGGGAACAGCTGTGCCAGCCCTCGGTGACCATGAGCCTCTCAGAGGACAAAGAGTGGGGGAGGCCAGTGGTTTCTCTATACCTAATTCTGGCCCACAAGAAGGACCTGGCTAGGGAGAAGGAGGCGCTGGGCACCTAGGAGGAGTGAGCAGGTCTGCTCAGGGCTGGTTCTCTCCAAGAGGGAGGGCTGGGCCCACCCGGCACCTGGAATGCAGAGTTCAGAGAAGCCAGAGAAAAGATTAGGGGTGGCGGATGAGAGAATGGTATCTCACAGTCCAACACTCTCAAAAGAAAGATGACTGGAAGGCTCAGGAGGGATGCAAGCACCTAAATGTTGAACTTGAATGGTAGAACTGCCCATACCCCTGACAAAATGGGGCAGGTATCAGAAGAACCACAGGAGGATTTTCCAGAGGAACTCAGAAATGGCAAGGTTATACACCAAGGCTACAAAGTAGGATGAAGAACTGAACCATGGGAGAATGGGGTCACTCAGGGTTGAAGTCAGGAGGTGGTGAGGGCAGAAAGCAGACTCTGGTAGCAAGAAGACCCCTAGAGCTCTACTTGGAGGCCAGGAGCACCCAAAGGAAGGGCCAGGCTTGCTGCTCAGGGATGACAGGGAGGAAATCCAAAACCTAGTTTTCCCATCTTCTGACTTCTCTATCCCAGAAACAGTTGTATATGAGGAAGGAAAAACAAACACCAGCGAGAGGGCACTGAAGCTCAAAAGAGGATAGGAGACTGAAACATGAACAACTTATTAGTTAAGAATATGGTCTTGGAGTCAGACAGCCCTGGCTCAAAGGCCTGAATGCTACATCATAGTTGTGTGACCCTGGGCGAGTCATTTAACCTTGCTGAGCCTCTGTTTTCTCATGTGTCAAATGAAGATGACCATGGTACCTTACCTCATGGGAGCATGGTGATTCCATGATAAGGTGTGTAAGTTGCTTGATACAATTCCCAGCACTTAGTAAATGTTTCATAAATAGAAGCCCTTATGATTATTTGTCATTGTTCATGCTACAGACCTCAAGCAAGTTCCCCTACCTCCATGCCTTTTCACTTGGGCTCTTCCACCTGACCAGAAAATCTTTCTCCCCATCACCACAGAACCCAATCCTGCCCACTCCTTAAGGTCCAGCTCAACTGTGACCTCCTCCACAAGGCCTTTCCCAATTGTCACTCAGCTGCCTCTGGGCTCTCTCCCCTGCAAATCTCTTAACGTTGTATCTGCCCCTCTTTTCTGGCACTTGCCACCTTCTGCCTCTAATTAGGACTATTTGGTGGCATGCCTAACCTCTCCTACTAGACGGGTGGGCAGCTTGCTGAGCAGAGGAATCCCATCTGGTCCAGGTCTGGCTCACCACTGTGCTCAGCCCAGTGATGTTGAATGCACTTATTGTCATTACAGATGACTTCATCTCCAAGTCCGCATACCAACAGCAATTGCAGATATAAGATCAGAACCACCACTACAACTCTAAGAACTCACGTAGACTGGGAGGTTTGCAAATATAGCATCGATTTTCAAAAATGAGGAAAGGTAGACTTTGGCAATATCAAGCCACTTCTCTTAGTCTGGAAACAAAATTCTCAAAAGAAATGCTAAGTTGTTGGTTGTCAGAAAACTTCTGAAGGAAGCTGGAAGCATGAAAAAGTAGTGCATTTACCAAAAACATGTGAGGGCCAGTTAGTTTATTTTGTGACTATCTATGTTGGTCTCTGGAGTTCAGCAAAGCTTCTGACGAGGACACTGTTCTAGCAAATAAGATGAAGAACTGAGGGCTGGAGAAGATCATATGAGGTGAGTTAGTAGCTGAATAATAGAACTTAAAGAGTCTTGACTGATGTCAACCGGGAAAGAATTATATAGCAGCTGCCACAGGGTCCTGGGCCTCAATCCCACTGTGCACCCTGAGGTTATTAGTGACCCGGAGGAGAAAGCGGAAGGCCTAGTCACCACATCTCCAAAGACCCAGAGTTGTGAGGAATAGCTAACATGCTGAATTGTTTTTTAAACTTCTTGACAGCCTGAACCAGAGGCCAAAACCAGGCAAATAAAATTGAGCAAGGGTAAACGTAAAGTGTCTTGCTTTGAGATTCAAAGCCCAACTGCACAAATACAGGCTGGGGAGACAGAGCTTAACAGCCACATGTGTGAAAAAGACTGAGGGCTTTGAGTTGACCACAAGCTTCACAGAAGCCAACAGTGTGATGTGGTGACTAAAAAAGCTAATGAAATCTCGGGCTACATGAGTAGAAATACAGTTTCCAGAGACAGGGAGGTAATAGCTCTACTGTACTCCTGCCTGTCTAGACCATTTGAAATATGGGGCCCAATTGTAGGCCCCACATTTGCCAAGGTACACTGATAAACACCCAGAGAAGTTCACCCAGGTGGGGGAACTGGCACACATGAGAAATGGTAGGAGAAACAATGACCATTTCCCTTATCCAAGGGGACTCATGAGCCTTGACCTAAAATGGCAGTGCTCTGCAGAGGCCTACACATATTGAATGAGGTAGGCACCATGCTCGGCACCATAGGGAGAACTTTACTGACATGGAACACCCTTTAATGGCCCTAAGGGAACGTGTTCTCAATCTCATTTGACTCAGGCAGGTGGAGTAACTTACATGAGGAAGTTGCGGAGCCAGCACATAGCCCAGATCTGTTTGACTCCAAAGCCCATGGTTTGTCCAAATAGCTGAAGGGGCAGAGGGAATAAGGGTGGTCTCTATGGTCTGAGAAGATATATCTGGGATCTGTGAATGAAAACCATTGGAAAGTATGATTTCAACTCAATATATGAATGGTATTTGTGGGGTTTCGCTTGATTTTGTTCTGTTTTGATTCAACTTTTTATTATAGAAATTTCATATATATATGAAAAAACAGACAGAATAGTTTCATGAGTCCCCATGTGTGTACACATCATCCACCTTCAACAATTACCAACTCATGGCCAGTCTTGTTTTACCCCCATTCCCACCAACTCCTTGTTAAAGGATTATTTTAAAGCTGATTCCAGACATCCTATGAGTATGTATATAGATAGTGGTTTTCACTGTCATCCATCCTGAGCTGGAACTGGTACCCAGGAGAAGGAAGGAAGGAGTTCATTTTCACTGGAGGGTGTAAGTATCCCTGAGACCCATCCTCCATTATGGCCAGTTCCCCCATCTTTTCAACATAACTGAATTGATGGGGTGTGGTCAAGGAGCAGAGGCTGGTGCTGCCATCTGGGCACTGGAGACTACTAAAGTGCCTTGGACTTCCAAGGCTTTTCCCCAAGGGCACAGCTTGTAACTGGCACTGTCCTACCCTGATACCCAGGATTTGCTCAGAAAGAGGCACATATTTCCCCACCCCTAAAACACACACACTCAAACACATTCATATACTCACACACCCTATTAGAGTCTTTAAAAGGCATGTCCTAGGCCGCCTCTCACACCTTGCCCTGGAGCCCAGAATGAGTCACCTCCTCACCATGGACTTGTGGGCACAGGTCTTCATGGGAGCCGTGTGAGCAAGTAAACTTCAAGGCTTCAGGGGCCGCCAACCCCCAAGCCTAGGCTATACTTCTAACAGATGGTTCTTCTCAGCCCTGCCAGCCGCTCCCCATGTTCTTCACGTGTGCCCCTTCCTTAATCAGTCCTTCTCCTGGCCTTCAGTGGGGCCTCCAGCCCTAGTGAGGGGGGGACAGCTGGAGGCAGAGGTGCAGTGGGTGCAACTAGGTTAACAGCACTTGACTCATGTAAGGCCCAGGATGCCCTTGACCTTGGCAGAGCTCTGGTCCCTGACCTGAATAGATGTTTGTATACATAGCAATAGCTCCACAGGTGCACACACTGGTTCAAGTGGGTCCCATGTGCCCATATCTATGCTAATTTATCAGCCTTTAACTAAAAGGCAGGGCTTAGCCTCCTGATGTCCTCTCTGGATGGAGACTAATGGCAGCTAGGCTTTTAAATAAGTAAATATATTCCAGAGAAGGTAGTAGAGGAGATAACAGTGAGTGGAAATTATATGACTGGCAATACTGGTGGTTGTTGGTGATAGTTGTGGTGGTACAAATGTTACAATTGTTGCAGATGATTACAATGATGGTGGATTTTATTAAGATGGTGATAATAGTAACAGAAGCAGCAGTGATAACAATGAGGACATTCACATCCTGACTTGGTGCCCTTGCTCAAGATCCTCCATTTTCCCGTAGCTTTGTTTTATCATTTGGAAAATGAGCTAAAAATCCACAGTTAGCAGAGGATTTTATGACATATTTATACACTGGGACTGTCACAATTCCCAGCACATGGTAGATGTTCCATGACTAGTAGTCATTCCTTTTCCTCCCTTTGAATCTCCCCGAGACACTATGACCTTCCCTAATACCTTACCCATACGGTACACCAGAACATCCTGAGTAGGAAAGTAGGTGGCCAAGAGGCTCATCTTGCCACCACTTGTCACTGGGAAACCTCCAGGTTAGGCTCTGGCCCATAAGGAGGTCTCCCAGAATGCCAAGGTGTGATGATCTCATAGTAAGGAGACAGGAAAGTGGCCCTTCCTCACTGCCTTGGGCAGATGTGGCAGGATTGGCCAAGGAGAGGACACTGTGTACCTTCTTCCTGCTCTGTAGTCTTCTAACAAACCCCTCTGTCTGGCGTAGAGGATATGCTGTCTGGAGATATCTCTTTGTGTTAAGAAATCTTGTATTATTTAACTTGGCATACGTGTGTGTGTGTGTGTGTGTGTGTGTGTGTGTGTGTGTGTGTGTGTGTGTGTGGTCTCTTCAGCTAGACTGCAAGGTCCCTAAGAGCAGCGGACACCACTCATCTACTCTGTCTCCTCTTAGCACAGGGCTGGATACCTGGAAGGCTTCAGGCCAACCTGGTTCTTGCTTCCATGGTTGGGCAGCTGTTTAGGGTCCTTCCGAAAAGGGTGAAGATTCCAAAGCCCAACTAAGCTCTGGGTCTCTGGGCAGAGGAGCCTTCCTGGCCCTTCTGAGATTGTCTTCCTGACTCTTTCTTTCTCTGGGAAAACCTGTACAGGCCTCTGTATCAAGATCTTTCTGGGCCACTTTCTGTGCCACTGTCTCTCTAAGTGAATATATTCCAGTCCCTGGGAAATGAGGGTGGGGCCAATGCAAACATTGCTGTTGAATAGAATCTTTGTGGTCTAATGATTTTGGAAAATGATTTGCATGGCAGGCTTATTATTCAGAGGATGGGAACCAGCTGTTGCCCCTCTCCCTGACAGCAGGATAAGTTGGAGCAGACAAGAATTGCAGTTGGAGAGACTGAGGTTTTTGCTCTAAAGGGGCCAATGACGCAGGTACCGGAGGCCCTAGATTTGGTGGTGCAGCATACTCTCTAGAAAGCTCTAAGAGCAGGTCACCCTCCATTCCAGCTCAATCTGGGTGAAGGGTTCTCCTCTTTGGAATCAAGAGGTGAACATAATGACCCCAAGAGGCTCGAGGATCAAGAAGGCAAGGGATATGCAGCACTGGGCAAAACTTGGGCAAGACCTGGATAGGAAACAGGAAGCCAGAAGGCCTTGTAAAGGACTTGGATGGAGATTTGGGACTCCTTGGACTAGCAGCTCTAAGAAACTGTGGGTGGCCACAGGAGGATCTATTCCTCGTTGAAGGCCAACTTTAGAGGAGGATGCGCTCCAGGTGCTTCTGACTCTATTAATCTCATTTATCCTTCTAGGCAAGTTCGTTGAGCAAAGGGATTACTGTGTCCATTTTACTGATGAGGAAACTGAGGCTCATTGAGAAAGGTGAAATGACTTGTTCAAAGTCATACATAGACAGCAATGACAGGACCAGGATTTGAGCCTATGTTTGGCTCCTAACTCAGTGCTTTCCACTTGTCCACAAGTCTTAGTGTCCAAGGAGAACAGTGACAAGTTGGGCCACTGCTGCTGATGGAGAGGGAAGTGGGGAAGAAAGTGGCACCGATCCTCTGGTGCCTGTCAGGAACAAGGTTGCTGTATAAGGCCAGGCCACCATGGGTAAATTTCCTTGGGACTCAAGCACCCATGACCCTTGATGCCAGGGCGGATGCCAGTGCTGGCTGGAGGCAGCATCTATGTTAGAACTCTTTCTGGTTCCAAAGAAAGCAGGGGTAAAAAGCCCTGGGCTCAGGAGTCAGAGAGTAGGTCTGGTCTCACTCAAGGTGAAGCTCCACCAGGGTATCCAGGGCGCTCTACTAGTGCCAAAGTAGTGCCCGAGATCCAAAGAGACTGGTCTCCACCCTCATAGAGCGATGGAGATGTGGAAACAATAAAATACATGTGCTAGTGCCCAGGGATGGTACCATGCATTTGGGTACTTGAGGAGGGTTAGAATCTACAAGGCCAAATGAAGAAAAAAGTGGTTAGGAGATCTGGACCCTTGGTGGTGAGGTGGGCAGGGCTGGAAATCCATGAGGCCTGGGCCTGGCACACTCCGGAGCCCACTCCTTCCTCAAGAGGCCTCTGCTTCCCTCCACAAGCCACAAGCAATGAACTCAGCTCTCTTTCCACTTCTTAGTCACTCCACCCACCTGCTCTACCCCTGCCCATTGGGAAAGTGGAGATTGTTTCCAGCATCTCTCCTCTTTGCTGTCTCTGCAACAAATCCATGGTCCTTTTGTGTTTTAAGAATTTTACAGTTACTCCAGACAGAGAAATAAGTGGTAGGTGGGGGTGGAGAGTGTCACAAGACTAACAACTGAGGGGAAACCTCAAAGGGTCAAGAGAATAGAGTTCCAATTGCCCTTGGCATTTATTGAAATGGAAATGGGGCTGGGACAGCCATTCTCATAGGCTCCTTTCCCAGACTCCTTTTCTTTCATGATCCGTGGACATTGCTTCTAACCTCATTCTCTCCGTCTTTTATGCCTGAGCTTGGGGCTCCTATATTCCCAGCAAGGTGCCTTCACAATCAGCTCTCATTCCCAACCCTCCTCACCATCAATAGGCTCTGGGGGTAGCAGAAACCCTCTTAGGGCAAAATAATAAGCATCGTGATTAACATCATTCAAGTTTGAGCAGACTCAAGTAGATCATTTACATGGACCCTGGAATGTCTGCGCTGGGAGAGAGCATAGGGATCATCTAGGTCATCCCTAATCTTTTAGGAAACAAAGAAGGAAACTGAGGCCCAAAGAAGGGAAGGGAGTTCCCCAAGTTTCTACAGTGAGTAAAAGGCCAAGGCAGAACCAGAGGCCAGGATTCCTGATGGCTCAAAGGGCTCCAGTCACTGCTTTTCATTTTCGACCTTAAGGGCCAATGATCTGGGCTTCTGAGGGTGAGCCTTAGGGGGCACAGCAGAGCCAACTCCCCTCTGCTTTACATGGGGGGGTGGGATTCAGAGGAGCTCGTACCCCAGCTAAGGCAGCTAGGCAGTCCCTGGAGGCTCAAAGGAAGGAAATTCCCATCAACTGCTGCCCTACTGCATGCAAAGTACTCCCATGTCAGTTATTTTATTTCTATCTTCGTGACAATCCTACCTAGAAAGAGGGTAGCATTACTACCCTTATTTCACAGATAAGGAAACTAAGTGTCAGAAACGCGAAGGGATTTGGAAAAGATCACATAGCTAGAAAGTGACATTCTGGCATTGCACCCTATGTCCTATTACCACAGAAGGCTCCTCAGAGCCAGGCCTCAACCAGGCCCTGGCCCAGCCCATGCTCCCTTCCTGTTCCACCTTCGATTCACCCATCTTGACCTGGTTAGGAGTGGCCACGTGAGGGATCCACAGCACGCTCCTGGGAACACACACACTCTGACTCAGCCACCTCCAAGGACTCTGAGGATTCAGAAGGAGCTCTCAGCATACTGTGGAACAGACAGGTGTGGGTGACAGGCAGTGTGTGCAAGTCTTGTCTAGGTATGACTCTGTGCATGTGTGCGGAATAGCTGAGTGTCTAAGTCAGTTTGCAATTGTGCCTGAAACCCTGGGCCTGTACATGTGGCTGAGCCATAGCATTTGAGGCTCTGTTTGCCTGGTGGAGATAGATATCTGGATGTGTGTGTGATTGTATACATGTGTCTGTCCACATGTGGCACCATGTCTATGGATGTGTATTTCTCTACATAAATATGTGTCTACAACTGCATGTGTGCATGATTGTAAGCACATGAGATAATTTCACCAGTATCCGGGTGTGTCTGGGTGTGTCTGGGTGTGAGTGCAGGTGCCTATACTAGTATCTGAGCCTATTGACACTGTGATTTGTGTGGGTGCCCAGGTGTGTATAATACCACGTATGTAATTTATGTAAGTCACTGTATCTACAGGAGCATGATTGTCAGGATCTCTTGCTGTATGTGCATCTGGGAGAGTGTCCACCACACGTGTCTGGGTCTAGGGGCATCTGTAACAGCATGTCTGCATATGCATCTGTGTCTGGGCACACCTGAGCCTCTGAGGGTGCCTGGTACATGTGGACCTCTGGGTATACTCAGACCTCATCTCAATCTCCACCGGTGAGTCTCGACAGTCACCCAGCAGCCCCTGCAGCTGCTGTGACCTGCTCCCCCATGCCAGGGAAGCAGGACCCATCAGGTGTGAGCACCCCTATTACACCCTGCCAAGTGCACTAATCCCCTTGGGGAAGTGATTACCAACAACCATACACAGCCAGAGTTGCTTAATCACTCTTAAGAAATTTCTTTATAATCTGAGTAAATTACTTTAATTACTTGCAACTACCAATTAGTGTTTGAAGGTTTCCCTTCCAGAGAAACAAGCCTCCCCCTCTGGACTTCCAATTCCCGCCTCCTGGGTGAGGGCTGCTCACCTGGCTGCCCCTCCTACCAGGTGCCAGACTGTCCCCTCCTCCGCCCACAGGACCTGGGCACAGTTGCCCAGGCCCTGGCTTGGCTTCAGGAGGGCTTAGTTTTTCAATGGAACTCCAAGCCCTCCTTCCTGACCCCAGGGCCCATGCCTGAGGAGCGGGCTGGAGAGACTGGTGGTTAGAACGTCGGCAGGCCCCAGCCTGGCTTCCCTTTACTCACCCCTACCTGGGTCCTGGCTCAGTTCTGATTCTGTTGCAGGCTCTACTGCCAATGGTCAGAACTGCCCCTCTCTGAGCCTCCCTCTTCCCCAGCCACCACCTGCTTCTCCTAGTATGCAGGGAAAATGGCTGCTGCCCCTGAGATTCTTGCACAGACAGGGCAGAGTGGATGGAGATATGTGAGGGTCAATCAGTCCTCCGAGCCAGGCTGCCACCAGCTTCCGCTGAGCCCCCGGAAGAGGCACTGACCCTACCCAGCTTCCATCCCCAGCCCAGGGAGCCCTCTGGAAACTCTCAGAGAAAAAGCAGCATGCCGTAAGAGGGGGAAGAGAAACACTGGCTCTGCTTCACCTCAGCTGTATGACCTTGGGCAAGTCACTTCCCACTCTAAGCCTCAGTTTCCGTATCTGTAAAACGTGGAAGATGATACTGACATCACACTTTGGTGTGAAGATGAAACCCCCAGCCCCATGGCATGATGCCAAGCACAGATTGGACATACAGTACACATTAATCCCCAATATATTATGGGCTGGGGACACAGAGAAACAGGATTCTGTAACTGCCCTTGGGAAGCCGCTAGTCTCCTAGGGCAGATAAGATATGTGGAGAAATAACTGGAACAGAGGAGAATTGTAGTGCTTACCCTAAGAAAGATACAAAGTGTTGAGATGGTCAGAAAAACAAGAGTAGGAAAAGTAGGGTTCTTGGGCGAGGCTGTTTCTTTTGGCGTACAACTCACCACCCAATTTCCGCTCATTGCTCCCTGGGTACATTAAGACCCTGGACACCTGGGCAGAAGAATCTTTGTGTGGCACAGCCATCTAGGAAGACCCCTCACGATCACGATCTGCTCCAGCTTACTTGGGTGCCTTGGTGCATGTGCATAACTGTGTGTACATGTGCACACACATGTGTAGGATGAATGTACATGTGCACATGTGTATGAGATTCTTGGAGAAGAAAAAGAGTGGATGAAGACAAGGCCAGAGAAAAAGGTGGCAGGGAATAAGGCTCCTGCCTCCCCTCTTCCAGCTCCTCTTTCCTTCTTCCTAGTGCCAGGTAGCAGCCCCTGCTTAAGAGTTGAAGGTCCAACTACCCACCCACTGCCTCCTTTAGACCCCTCTCTTCCACTCAGCACTCATCTCCTTCTCTGAAACTCCTCCTGATTTCTTCCCTCATTATTTGGATACATGGTTCCCAGAGCATTTGCCCTCCCATGTCCCATTAGATCAGTTCCATAGTCCTGACAACCAGGTGCTGATAATGTCTCTGTTTTAAAGATGGAGATACCGAGGCATGAAGAGATTATATGACTTATCCCCCCCAAAATTGTGTTTGAAGATAAACTCTTCAACCCCTAGTCCCTTGGTAGTATGGTTTGACCTCTGAGGGTCCCACCAGTCATTTGAGGGGTAGGGATGGGAATGGAAAGGGAAGACCGCTTCTTTGTCTGAGAGCCTGTGTTCACTTGGGTCCCAGCTCCACACCCTTTCTCCAGACTTCAGTTTCACTGGCCCTCCCCTTTCCCTGCTCCACAGGGATGAGGGAACTGGCAGCCTCCTGGGCAGGCAGGAGGGCTGTGGGGGTTAATTAACTGTTTCCCAAAGAGCTTTGAAGATGAAGACTCCTCCAGGAGGGGGGAGCGCGGGCCGGCTTGCAGGCAGGCAGAACCGCCAATGAGTTGGGGCGCCAGGTTGTTATTAAGGAAAAATCCCCGGCTTCTGGCCTCCACTCCACCCTTCCCCTGCCAGGTGCTGCCAGTAGGCTCTGTACTCTGCAAGCTCTCTGGACTCCATGGCCTGCCGTGCCTGGGCGTGCTTTGCGGAGGTGTGCAACCCTGGTGGAGGGGGGCTGAGGCCCTGGTCTCCGGAGGGCAAGTGAGAAAGAGGAAGGACCCCAGGCTGGAGGCAATGCGAGTCCCAGGGCCACGTGGAGGTGCTGCCCAAACAACCTGCCTGTGAGCCTGCTCCAGCTCAACTTGGGGAGTGAGGCTACCGGCTCTGGCCTCAGCTCAACCTGGGACTCCTCTTCAGTGTGCCTATGGGTGGGCGCAATACAGAGGTCTGGAGAGATGGCTCATGATTCCGTGCCTTATATCCAGAGAAGGCTAGAACTAGGATCAGAGATGTTTTCCCCAGGAAAACCAAGTAGAAAATAAACCCACAAGGCAGAGGCTTTCCATAACTGCCTCCTCGTTCTCTTCCTTGGCCCTCTCTCTTTCCCAGTGCTACAGGTGCAGAAATGGCAGTCCCCTGACCCTATCCTCCTGGAACTCACAATCTAGCTGGAGGGGTAGAGTTGTAAAATAGAACCATTTACCCCAGCATTCCTCTTCTAGGAAACGATCCCACAGAAGTACTCACTCATGCATGGGAAGCTGTCCCTCAATGGCCATCAGTGGGGGACTGATTTTTTTAAAAATTACTTAAAAAATCAGCAGCTGTTCAAAAGAATAAGTTAGGACAACACATGCAGAATGGAAAGATGCCTCACACACACCACTAAGATTTTTATTTTATTTTATTTAGAGATTGGGTCTCACGGATTGACTGGATTCAAACCCCTGGGTTCAGTGATTCTCCCACCTCAGCCTCCCAAGTAGCTGGGATTACAGGCATGAGCCACCATGCCCAATTGCCATTAAGTTTTAAAAGCTGTAAAATATTGGGTGTGCATGAAGTAGGACCCCATTTATGAAAAATGAAACCAGTTGTGCTCTCATTTATGTATGTGTGCAGATGCACAAAGTGCCAGCTTGTCCTTGCCTCTGCACTACTCTGCTATCCCTGGTCTACAGGTAGGGCCTGATGGCTCCTTTGTTGATCTTCTTAGTTCCACAGTGGCAGAACTACAGGACAAGAACTAACAAGAAGTAACTGAGTGCCCGCTCTGGGCCAGGCCCTTGCTAGGATTGAACATGTATTTGCTGAGGGTAGCTAAGTCTCAGCTGAGGCTGACCAACACCTCCAGAAGTCATCCTGTCATGATGTCTGCCTCCACACCAGATGGCTTTTCATGCTGGTCAAACCGGGGTCTCTCTAGCACTAAAGACTTTGCCTGGCCTCTGGCAATGCATGTCTCCCTTCCTCCAGGTCAGGGGCCAAGGGTCAGCAAGTACATATGCGCTCTGTGGGCCATGCTAGGCCCTGAGAGGGGAGATGAGGGAACTGGAGGACAGAGTGTCTGCCCCATAGTCTAGTTCTGATGGTACATACAAAAACCATACCCCAGTCAACTTGAACCACAAGGGAATTTGTATCGAGACTCACAGAGGGGGTACTCATAGAACTCAGGGAAGCCGAAGAGCCAGACTTGAGAGTGAGTGGAAGCTAGGGAAACTCCAAAGGTTCAAGAAGCAGGATGAACAGTACCTGTCATAACCATCATGGCCTGGTCAGAATGCCATCCCTGACATGAAGCCAATGGGACCAATACCCACCATGCTACTCTCGCCCTTGCTCAAAGACAGAGCTTCCTTTTGGCTGAGCACTAGTCATGGCCAGTCCCCTTGATTGCCATAGATGAAGCAACTGCCTTAATTTACCCTCCTACTAAGATCACATAAAACAGACAGGGGTAACTCCTTAAAAAGAAATCCAGGAACAGGAGGAAAGGAAAATTGGCAGTTTCTAAATGGCAAGTGATCACAACAAGGAAAGCCAGGACACAGAGTAACCCTGGACCAACAAAGACTTCTGTGCTGAGGGCATGGGTAATGGCTTCCCTGGGACCTGTGGGGAAGACAGTGTTGAGCACTTCCTGAGTGCTGGCTCCGTACCAGGCTCTTTTCACATACTATGACCTTCATCCTCCCTTAGCCCTGAGACACAGGCTACATCAGCTCCATATACAGATGAGGAACTGGAGGCTCAAAGAGGGGAAGAACTAGCCCAATGTCATCACCTACCAAGAGGTTGAATCTGGACTTGAACCCAGGATTTAGGCTGTGCTCTCCCTGTGCCCCCCACCCATGGTGTGGGGAAGCCACCGTGCTACTGTCTGAGCAGCTCTTGGGAATCCCAGCAGGGCCTCCAGAACTGTGTGTCAACAGCATTCTCCCAGTCTCTCTCTCCTGCCCCTAGAGCTCAATCCTCAGCAAATCTCTGCAATCAGTTTAGAAAGGGTTATTGAGGCCTTTGGTGCCAGCTGGCCCTGTGGGCAGGGGCAGAGCGAGCTGTGGTCACACTCCCTGGAGGCTTTCCTGCCAGTGCCCTACAAGGTTGCCCTGGATTCCCTGGCTGTGGGAAGGGCCTTGGAGATAGCCTCAGCCCTGGAGAGGAAGGAGCAGGGACTTCCCCCTCCAGCAGCACCGAGGCAGGTGTGGGGCTGCCCAGAAAGCAGAGGTGAGTGGAAGACAGCTACAGAAGGTATTTCAGGCTGCCCAAGGGATAAGTGGGAGGTCCTTTTGGCTGGAGGGTGGGCTCCTAGGTTCTCTGGCTACCTTTGCCCTCCTCTGAGCTGACTGCCCAATCAGCCACTTGGGTGGCACTACTAGCCTTCCTGTTCCCTCTGCTGCTGGAGCACAACTATTAGCATTCAAGGCTTTTCCAGGCACTAGGCTACTTCATGGACACCTGACTTCTCTTTCACACTAGGCAAGTTGCCCCTTAGGGAGATGAGTCTTGGGGGGGCCTGGGTGGGTCTGTTCAAGGTCCCAGGCAGGTCTAAACCACTGGCTTGAGGCCTACACTACCTCTCTGGGGCCATGGTTCAGAGGGATTAGCAGTTTTCTGGATTCACACTTAGAAATCCTTGACCTCTTCCCCTGGTCCATCAGCCATGTCTCAAAAGTAAGAATTGCAGCCTGAAGAAAAGTTTCTTCTCATCATTGCTTTACTGAGTCACACTGGGCAATGCCAGGAGGTACATGGGTATCAGCAAATGGGTGTCAGGGAATAAGATGAAGAGACCTGCTGAGTAGGAGTCTTAAACCTGATGTTATTCGCTGTGACCTAGGGTAAGGCCCTCTCCTCGCTAGCTTCCCATGACAACCCCTAGGTCACAGGATTGCTGGGCTTAAATGAGTCAATGGAAATAAACGAACTTTGTAACACTAATAATTTATTGAGTGCTCACTAAATGCCAGGTGCTATTCTAAGCAGTTTCCACTATTAACTCATTTAAGTCTCACAGCAACCCTATGACCTAGGGACTTATTGTTATCACAATTATGCCAGGGGTCTGGGGGAAAACTATGGCACAGAGAGACTATATAACTTGCCCTAAGTCAGAGCTAATAAACAGCAGAACCAGGATTAAACCTGGGCAGTCTGGCTCCAAAACCTTTCTCCTTAAGCACTATGCTATACAAGCAGTCCCCGACTTACAATGGTTTGACCTATAGTGTCTCAACTTTACAATGGTGCAAAAGCAATACACATTCAGTAGAAACCATAACTGTAATTTGAGTATCCATAAAACCATTCTGTTTTCACTCTCAATACCATATTCAATAAATTACATGAGATATTCAGCATTTTATTATAAAAATAGGTTTTGTGTTAGAGCATTTGCTCAACTGAAGGCTAATGTAAGTGCTCTGAGCATGTTTAAGATAGGTTAGGCTGAGCTATAAGGTCAGTGGTTTAGTCAATGCATTTTCAACTTACAATATTTTCAACTTACAATGAGTTTATGTCTGTAAGTTGAGGTGCATCTGTATGCATCCGTAGTACAAATGACTGCACATGTCTCAGCATTATTTTTAATAACTATCTCTATAGTCTGGGCAACATAGCAAGAACTTGTCTCTATAAAACAAAACCAAAAAAATTAACCAGGCATGGTGTGGTACTCCTTTGCTCCCAGCTACTCGGGAGGCTGAGGTGGGAGGATTGCTTGAGCCCAGAAGTTTGAGGCTGCTGTGAATTGGGATTGTTCCACTGCACTCCATCCTGGGCAACAAAGTGAGACCCTGTCTGAAAATAAAAAAGAGGGAAGGAAGGAAGGGAGGGTGGGAGGAAAGAAGAAAATTAATAACAACCTCTAAATAAGGCTGGTTATGGTGGAATTCTTCAGAGGGGAAACTCTGAGGGAGGGCAAATGAGGATTTGGAAAGGAAAAAATAAGTGTCTGCTTTTTGAAGCTGGTAGAAGTCTACAGAGGTCAGCTCAAGCCTGCCCTGTCTAGGAGCCCCTTGGATTTGGGGGAGCATCTGGGTGGCTCCCATCTTCTCTGGCTGTCGGGGCTGATCAGTGGGGGTAGCAGCAGCGGGTGAGCGGCTAATCAGAAGCAGTCTTCTCCCAGCTGTGCCCCGACCACTGATTCACGCCTAGGCAGCAGCAAGTGCCTGCTGAAAGGCCCCTGCTCCATCCCGAAGCTACCAGCAGCAGCCATGGCAGTGCTGATGAAAAACCTGTGAAGCCCCTCCCCGGGGGCAGGCTGCCCGCCACTCTGCTTTGATAGCCTGGTCTAGGAGATGAGTTCGCAGTCCAGTAGCTTCTCCGTTGCTGCACACATTCTTCCTGGCCCAGAAGGGATGCAGTGAGCTAACAGGATCCAGATGTGGGGTTCCTCCAGACTTGAACCCCAAATATCCAGAATACCAGCCAGGCCACTGGGAGACCTAGGGACGCCCAGGAGGGGTACTGGGAACTCCTGACCTCACTGAGGGCCTGGCCCCAGCCTCAAGCCCCTCCAGTCATTCTCTAGAGGTCTGAGGGTAGAGTCTGGAGCCAGGGTTCAGGCCTCTGCTGTCTCTGAGTCTGTGCTTCATCCTGGTGCTCAGCCAGCTGGGCTCATCAGCTCTCTCCCATGGGAGTTGGCCAGCCTGGTGGGTAACTCTGAAGCCCATGGAAGAGGTTACATGCTCCTGTTGGACTCAGAAGCCCCATCCTCTGACACTGCCAAGAAGGGTTCTGCCCCCACTGAGCTGAGTACCCAGCCTGAGCTGGCCCTCTTTGTCTAAAAAGGGCTTTGGGCGGCCATGAGGCCCAGGAATCACAAGACCTGAGTGCCAAGTCTTGAGTATGTGTCTCTATCATTTTCTAAGGCCCAGTTGCCTTATCCTTGCAATAGCAGCATGTGTGGGCAGTTCTGCCATGGAGGAAACATGGCCCCTAGCACCGCAAAATGAGCCTGGCAGCAAGAGGGAAGGGAGACCAATTCTCCAGAGACCTCAAGTCAGTTTCATGGCCCCTACTCTTACATGTGTCCTTCTCCCACAGGGCCTGCCATGCTAAGCAGGAGGAAAGGGGTTGGCCACCAGTGTCTGGGTCACTGCTGCTGGAACTAGAGGCTGGTAAGAAAATGTGGACAGGCTAATCTGGGTGCCTCCAGACATATTCCTTTTTTTTTTTTTTTTTTTTGAGTTGGGGTCTCACTCTGTCACTCAGACTAGAGTACAGTGGCCGCTCTCGGCCACTGCAGCCTCGACCTGCTGGGCTCCGGCGATCCTTCTGCCTCAGCCTTCCAAGTAGCCGGAACTACAGGCACGTGCTACCACGCCCGGCTAATTTTTGATTTATTGTAGAGATGAGGTCTCGTCAAGTTGCCCAGGTGGGTCCTGAACCTGTGGGCTCAGGCAATCCACTCACCTCAGACTCCCAAAGCACTTGGATTACAGACTGAGCCACTGAGCCCGGCCAGACATATTCCTTTAAGAGCAAGTGCCACTCAACCCATGGCAAGTGTGCTCATCAGTATGCTGTGTTCCCAGATCAACAGGCATTACATGACTATGTGGCAACACAAGGTTTATAATAGAATATGATGGACTCTTAAAAGTTCCCCCATCCCCACAGCTCTTATTCAGCCCTAACAAGCCCAGAGAGCCTGAAATTGCACCATTAGCACTTTATAGTAAGTTATTATTTGCCATTGATACCACAGTGTGAATTACCCGAATAGCTTGCTGGAAGGCCACCAGTGATGGGAAGGGGGAGGTAAAGAAGGAGATTATTTCAGAGCCTGGAAGGATAGACCTAGGCCTGACTCAGGTACATGGGGAACAGTACTAGCCCCTCAAGGAGCTGGGCACAGGGTGACTAGAACACTGGACTGAGAAACAGAAAACTCAGGTTCAAGTGTTACCATTGCCACTGACCGAGTTGTATGCCCACAGTCACACTCCTTTTCTGAGCCTCAGTGTCCTCATCTGTGTAGTAGGTAGACACTTCCCTGGATGGGGACAGGAAGGTAGAGTGATATCTAAGTGCTATCTTAAAGAGAACATTCAAATATTTTAATTTCCCAGCACAGTTCAGAGCTGGGTTCAACCCAGGGGCTCCCTGAGGTCTTGAAAAAATGGAGAAAACAGGCCTTGAGAGAAGAAATTCTGGGCCACGATAGTGGGGAGTAGAAGTTCCTGCTTTGTGGGAGACCCAACTCCTGGTCTACACTGGCTCAGATAGGTAGATAAACAGGGGAGAGAAGAAGAGAGGGAGTTAGAGGGCTAACCCCAGCCTATCCCCCTCACTGCATTCGCTTTTAAAATAAAACCCATTTATATATAAATGTTGGCTTGATGCCCAGTCTCTGTAGAAAAGCTTTTCTGTATTAAACGCTACAATGAATTAAATTAACCATAATGATTTCTTTGTGAATGGACCCCTGTCTCGTGGGCCTCTCTGCTTCTCTCTCTCTCTCTCCTCTTCTCTGCTTCCTCTGTCCTTTGTGACATGGTTTTGATCAAGCTTTTCCCTCCCTTCCCAACTCCAAAATCCCCCACCTCCCACCCTTCTGCCCTGCCACCCCTGCCAACAGCCCTCCCACAAGTGACCAGTTCTGTAGGCCCTCCCAAGTTTCAACAGATGCCTTCTGGATGCCTTCTGGCTTCCAATGGGGCATAGAAATCAGCCGGCCCAGTGGAGGGGGGGGGGCTCATGTGCACAAGTGGGGGTGAGGGTATGCCCTAGGAAAGCATGTGCTCACATTGCTTCCTGGGAGGGTTTCTGGCTGCATGACATCTTTCTGAGCCTCACTTTCTTCATCTGTGAGCTAGGAAGGGTGGTATTGAGTTCAGCAAACAAGTGAGGGGCCACTGGAAGGGACTGTTCCTGTGGGCATGTGTATGCACAGGTGCCCAGGAGAGTAGATGGGGGCCTTTGTGAGGTATGCCCAAGGACATACTTACTCTCAGGGGCCTCTCAAAGTGTGAGTACCCAGAAGCCTGTCCATGCTCATGTATCTAGCCCTATGCAGGAACATAAATGCACATGAGTCTTGATCTTCTGGGAAACTTCCCTAGGGCTATGCAGAGAGAAATCAGATGTGGCTCTGCCTTCGAAGCACTCACAGATTCACAGATGCTGTGTAGGAAATGGCAGAAGAGAAGTGACAACTTCCAGCTGGGAAGAACCAGAAAGGGTTTCCTGAAGGTGGTGACGCTTAACCTAGGGACCAAAATCTTTCCCATGGACACAGCTTTACATTTCCAAGGCCCTTTTCCAGGCATTATGTCATCTCTCACACATCAAGCCTATAACGTGGACTGACAAGTTCATGAACTCATCCTAGAAAACATGCTACATACCTCATTACTGAGTATCACTATGGTCACCTTCAAAGTACTCCACTTAGGAAGCTATACACTGATGCCAGTGCCTAGTCCACCTGTCAAAGCTATTTTGGAACTCTTTTTCTAGAATGGTCATCAGCACTGTCATCGTATTACCCTTGATGTCCTGAATGTCATCAAAATTCTTCCTTTCAATATTTCCTTTATCTCTGGGTAAAGAAAAAGTCATTGGGGTTAGATTAGGTGAGTAGGGAGGGGGTTCCAACACAGTTATTTGTTTACTGAATAAAATCTCCCTCACAGACAGTGCTGTGCAAGCTGGTGCATTGTCGTGATGCAAGAGCTCCTTTGGGACCATTTTTGCACACACCTTTCTCATGCCAAGATTTTCAGTTAAGATTGTCCTAGGCCAGGCGCAGTGGTTCAATCCTGTAATCCCAGCATCTTGGGAGACCGAGGTGAGGGGACTGCCTGAGCCCATGAGTTCAAGAACAGCCTGGGCAATTGACAAGACTTCATCTCTACAATAACTCAAAAAATTAGCCGGACGTGGTAATGCTCACCTGTCGTTCTGGCTACTTGGAAGGCTGATGCGGAAGGATTGCCTGAGCCCAGCAGTCATCGATGCTGGGATGACTGTGAGCATACCACTGCACTCCAGCCTGGGTGACAGAGTAAGACTCCAACTCAAAAAAAAAAAAAAAAAGATTGTCCTGTTTCAATACCGATGTTTATTTGGTCTGCTATGCTTCTCATAGTCAGCTGATGATTTTGATGCACAATTTGATGAAATTTTGGAACATTTTCATCAGTTCTGCTCATTACTGGTCATCCTGACCTCTCTTTAACAGTGACACTTTCTCTCCCCTCCGAAAAATGTTTAATCCATTTGTACACTGCCATTTTCTTCATGACATTATCCGTATCAACTTAGACTAATGTGTCCCTGATTTCACTTTCACTCTTGCCAAGTTTAACAAGAAATTTAATGTCTGCTCATTGCTCTAATTCAAGCTCCAACATTCTCACAACAGCACACAAAAACATGCAACAACAATAATGAACACCACTCAGCAAGACACCACCACACATCAACAAGAACATAGTTGTGAGACACTGATATACCAAGGTTATGAAACCTTACCGAGTTGTTTGTAGAGTGCTGCCAGCGTAAGTGCACGATGGCAAGTTCATGAACTTAATTGTCACCCCTTGTAAAGTATACATCATTATCCCCATTTTTGAGACAAAATGACAGCATTTCAAGCCCCTGGTACCAGTTTTCTCTTCAGCCCCAGCCTAGTCCCAGCCCACCACACATTTGCTCTCTGTCAAGCCAGGCTATGACCAGTGTGGTGACTCCAGTCCTGAAACTGTGGCTCCTACAGCTTTGCCCTGCTTTTGCACCAGCATCTCATAAGAATGTCTTTTCTGGCCAGGCTCGGTGGTTCAGCCTGTAATCCCAGCACTTTTGGAGGCCAAGGTAAGTGGATTGCCTGAGCCCACGGGTTTCAGACCAGCCCAGGCAACTTGGTGAGACCTCATCTCTACAATAAATAAAAAAAATTAGCTGGGCACAGTAGCACACGCCTGTAGTTCCAGCTGAAAGGCTGAGGCAGAAGGATTGCCGGAGCCCAGCAGGTTGACGCTGGGGTGGTCATGTGCGTGCCACTGCACGCCAGCCTGGGTGATGGAGTGAGACTCTACTTCAAAAAAAAGACCTCATCACACCTCAGTGTCTCCATCTGTACTATGACAGGTGCCCACAACCCAGCCTACACCCCTCAAAAACGCTAGGCCACTGCATGCCTCATGGTCTCTTCCCACACTACTTCCTCTGCTTCCTTGTCCACCTCCCAAACACCTGCTTACCTTTCAAGACTCCCACACTCCTTGGTACAGCTCCCTCTGTTGCTGCCTCCTTTGCCCTTCCTTCCTGTGCTCAGAATGATTTCCCAGCAGGACACCCAAATAAGACATTCAAATGATCTGTGGACATGTCTGTGCCTCCCACCAGATGGTGAGCTCGGGGAGAGCAGGAGTGATCTCTGATGTGTTTCTGTTTCTCCAGGGTCTGAGGCAGAACCAGTCACTGAGAAGCTTGTGGAAGGAGAGGAGAGGAGAGGGTCTTTTCAATGTAGAGTCTACTGAGGTATTTGTGGCCTACAGTTGAGATAGATGAACATTTTATGATAGTTCTAGTATATGTCAACTTTGAGAGGTAAGGGCAAAGCCAGGGGGCTGCCATCCATTGAGGGTATGCTGGAGACAGGAAAGAAGAATGGACTACAATTGGGGATAGTGATAGGAGCCGGATGACCCCCCCAGGCTATGAAGACTTCCTAACAAGGCTAAAAAACCTCAGGAAAAATCAGATGCCGACAGCAACAGAGCACAACAGGCAGATGCTGCAGGCCCAAAAGAGCCAACCTGTCAGACAAAAGCAGATTTCTTTCTAGGGTCTGGAATCCCCTGTAGCTTTCGTGGAGAGGAAGACACAGGAGCCCGGTGAGGGGGTGACAGCTTGAGTCACATAGGCATGAAAGGCAGGAGTGTGGAAGGGAGGCCTGCCCCTGCCCTTTCCTTTCATTCAACTGCACTTAAATCAATGGACACGGCTCAGCCCCAGGGCTGGTAGAGTTGTATCTGGCTCCTACGCGCATAGATGTCCAGATCTGGCAGAGGCCAGAGACTCTAACAAGGCCATCCCCCTAGCCTCCATCGCCTCAGAGGCCCCTCGGTAGATGGAGGCCATGGGGGTCACATAAGAGGGAGACCAGGCAGTGGGGCTGGCCCAGAAGAGTTTGGCAGGGTGCCAGTAGACCTGCCCTGGCACAGAGATGTGAGCACGTGGCCGTTGCAACTGGTCTAATTGCTGTCTCATCAGCTCTCCCAGGGGCTTATTCCAGAGCCAAGCAAAGGGAGGTTTCTGCTGTGAGACTCGAGGGAGCCTGAGGAGAGGTGGAAGGCCCAGCCCTTTGAAAGGCACTGACAAACCCCAGCATGCCCAGGGCAGAGACCCAAGTCTGGGGGGTAGTGGGGAAGAAGGAGGGAGCAAAATAGCCAGGAGGGAAGGGACTAACTTTCCCATCAGCTGCTCTTGGCGTCCCCTCTTGACCCTGTGTCTCCCTCTAGCTAGTGTGCTGCATCTCCTCTTCCCAGGGTCCTCACTGGGCTATCCCCACTTTCCCACCTACCCTTGTCACCTCAGACTGCCAGGCTCCTGTCCCTACTTCAGCAATTACCCAGGATCTCAAAGTCTTAATTACAAGACGTCAGCGGATACTTTTCCATTCTTAGCTGACCCCTCAGCCACATTTGATATTTTTGAGTACCCATGCCCCCTGCTTCATGACAATCTCAATTCTCCAATCTTCCTCTACTCTCTGTTCAGACTTGGCTTTCCTTTGACTATCCTTTCTCAGTTTCTTTCCCAGGCCCCTCTTCTTCAGCATGCCCCTTAAATGTTGAGTCACCTCACCATAAAATGTTCCCCTGGGCCCTCTCAGCCACTCCCAAGACTTCCATCACCTCTTCTCAGCAAGTGAATTCCATGTTACCTCAACCTGGACCACTCCCCCAAGCTTCAGCCAGTATAGACATTTACCCAGTGGTCATCTCCAAAGGCACTTCAAACCCACCTCACCCCAAACAGAACCTATCCTACTCCAAGACCACACTTCATTTTGACTTTATTTCTCAAGGGGCAGCCCAACCATCCACCCAGGCTCCCAGCTAGAAACCTTTGCTCCTCCCTCTCCCTCACCCTTCACATCTAATTACCATGACCTGCCAATTTTACCTCTTTAATAGTTCTGGAATCCATCCTAAGCATTCCCTCTCTACAAACACAGTCCTAATTCAGGCCTTTATCATTTTCCTGCCGTCAGAGTGCGTCCTCCTCTGACCAGCCTCCACACTACAGCCACTCAGACCTTTTTTGCAGACAAATCGGAGCATGAGACTCTCCACTGCCCACAGAGTAGTGTCTAAGTTCCTAAGCCTGGCATACAAGGCCCTTGGGATCTGGTCCCTGCTCACCTATCCTATCTCCCAACCTTGGAAAGGGCCATGCTTTCCTGTTATGCTCTAGACTGTTGGTCTCCTCTGACATTAGCAAACTTCTACTCACACAGGCAGCTTGGTGGAGTTACTGAGAGTGTAGGCTCAGGGGTCTGACTGCCTAGCCAAGAAAATCACTTACCC
>CAUYQG010069942.1:0-29308 GCA_963574415.1 Tarsius wallacei
CTCTGTCACCCAGACTGGAGTGCAGCGGCCGCTCCCGGCCACCGCAGCTTCGACCTGCTGGGCTCCAGCGATCCTTCCGCCTCAGCCTTCCAAGTAGCTGGAACTACAGGCGTGCGCTACCACGCCCGGCTAATTTTTTGATTTATTGTAGAGATGAGGTCTCGCTTGCCCAGGCGGGTCTCAAACCCGCGGGCTCAGTCAATCCACCCACCTCAGCCTCCCAAAGGCACGGGATTACAGGCTGAGCCATCGAGCCCGGCTCAGAGACAAGTTTTAAAACCAAGAAAATGCAGAAGAGGTTTGTGAGACATACTCAAAATGTTCAACATGTGTGCAATTGGAGTCAGAGAGGTAAGAGAAAATGTGAAAAAAGAAATAACTGAAAAAATAATGCCTGAGAATTTTCTAAAACTGATGAAGTACAATGACTCACAGATTCAAGAAGCTGTATAAGATTTAATCAAGGTAAATAGAAAAACCATCATATCTAGATACATTATAATAAAAGTATTGGAAATCAAGGACAAATGAAAAACTCAAAATAACCAAGATGAGGGTTGGGAGATATTGGGTGGACACCTTGTCTTCAAAGAAATAACAGTAAAAAAAAGATTGACAATGGACTTTTCAATAAAAAAGGATTAAAACATTACAATGTAATAAGTTTTTTAAAGTACTGGAAAGCATGGGGTTGCCAAATTTGCATTCCATATTTGGAGAGAACTTTCCTCAAAAATAGAAGGTGAAATAGACTCTTTTTGGAAAAAAATAAAAACAATTTCACCAACTGAGCTGAATTAATAACTCTATAAAGATTAATGACTCTGTGATTTCTAAGATGTATTTTAAGGTCTTACTATTTGAATTGCTCTCAGTATCTTGTCAAGTAACAAATGCAAATGTCTACTATAGGAAATTCTTTCACACTGGCAAGGGATGGGATTATGCCTTTACATCCATAGAAAATCACATACTCTTGGGGTCCCCTAAGTAAATTCCTTCATAAAAAATTAATACTCAATGATGAAATATTGACTTTTGCAAAAGTTAGAAACAGATTTTGTTTTAGGACTCTCCATTAAACACCCAAGCTAGGAACAACAAGGTTACAGGGTCTTGTTCATCTTGATGTCCAAGAGGCTTCATATATTGATGGCTAATAGTGGACATTGAATGTATCTTCACTGAATTCAAAATATGGAGTATGTGTTGCCTTGTTAAAAGGAAGAAAGCTAATATTTTCTTGCCTTTTGTTTTAAACAGATCATGAACTTAAGGTTGGGAACAAAAGCACCTCCAGATGGAAAGCTTCTGATCCATTCTACCTCAACCATAAAGATGAAGATTTTATAATACTTGTGAGATTGGAGCAGTGATTATATGAAGCTTCTCATGTTACTGAGATCGAGGGAAAATCCACAAAGATCAGGACTTTGCATAAAAACGTTTTAAAAATAAATTTTCCCTGTTAAGTCAAAATGATAGGCAATTTATTAAATAATGAGATTTTTGAGAGAAGAAAATAGAGCCCTCTTTGTATAGAAAGATTCTAATATTTGATGAAGCAAATCACTACTGTTCTAAGAATGAGGTAATTTTTACTTGGCTAGCTTCTTTATAACAACTATAATTTAAAAATTCAAGTAATTTATTTCTTTATAAAATAAATCTAAAATAAAAATCTTGTGAAAATTCATTTCATTAATTAGTGCCAAGTGTGTAGTGCTGAGAAACTTATTCTAGAATCATAGATGAGGAAAACCTTTGAAATCCCTCCTGGGAAGATGGGGTACGTCATTCTTGTTGAGAGATTTGAGTCACGTGGGCCACTATGGCACAAACAAGCAGCTTCTGTTATCATCCCAGGTACAGAGGTTCAGATGAGGAATTTTTGGTCATAATATTACACATAAATCTTGTTTGTATTTACCAAAAGAATTAAGACCCTATGTCTTCTTCTAGCCTCGTGATAGATTATAATGTTTTGTAACATAGTCTAAAAAAAAAAGAATCCTAGTAGCATGTGGCCAAAGTCACATCAAAAACATTGGCCGCAGGCCAAACTGTGGCTGGAAAACTTGCTGACAATTACTCTTATTTCAAAGGATTATCGTCTTACCAGTAACTTCCCAGCTCCACCTTATTCCTGTGTCCTCTGAACATAATTGCTGATATACCCAGTTTTTAAATTGTGGCCACCCCATGACTGGTCCTTATTTTCCTAATCCCTCCTAACTGTTTAACACCACCACCATCTTCTATAAGGCTGTCCTAAAACCCTCCTTCTGAGACCTGCCAGGACCTCCTCTTTGCCCGCTCTCCCTGACTGCATCAAGTTAATAAACTGTGCACCTAACTGGGTGTTCCTGTAATGTATTCCTTGCAAATCTTTTCTTATGCAATTTTATAACAATTTTAGTTGCTGCACCAAACCTAAATGCATAGCAAAAACCATGTTTTTTTCCTGTGAACTAAATTCAAGAACAGCAATCTCTTTTACTTGAGATGGTTACAAAAACATATTACTGTAAACCTTGAAAAGCAGAAGCCAGATATTTTTTAAAAGCACTGGAGAATGCATAATGGATCAGAAGTGTGAATATGTGTTGATACTTAGATTTTCAGAGAGGAGAAAATAACTGAGTTTGTCCTCACAAGAAATTTTTGGAACTTAACGTTGATTCCGTGTGTGTCCGTGCGCATACATTTCATCAGGGGAAGTTTTAACTATGTTTGATGTTAAGGTGTTGAAAAATACACTTCCCCAAACTCTGTGACTTCTCAAATCATGTAAGCTGATTTATCAGTAGATTTTGAAAAAGGAAAGCTAAACAGGCTCTGAAACTCAAAAGACAAGAGAATCAGGTAGATTCATAAACCAGTGGACTGGTTACTATTAATAGAAGCCCACTGATCAGAACTATGTCAACCCTGTCCTAGATGCAAGGTATCTTGGTGCAGCCGCCAGGGCTTCCCAGGACTTCGGGACCCTCTGTCACAGCCACAGGGAATTGAATGAGGCTGGGCTCCAGGAAGAGTGCAGGAGAGCCTGCAATTCCATCAGGGGTGGGATCCTTAGCTTATGTCCTGCAGATGGTAGAGCTTATCTTGAAGCTCATGTTTTCAGATATTAGTGAAAATATATAGGGAACATTCCTAACAGAATAAAAAACTTAAACTCTAAATGCATGACTAAGGCAATACCATTCAAGGCACAGGTTTTCACCTTCATTAGATATAAGACAGAACATGAGGAAGACACCATCAGACCTTTAGTGGAGGATGGTGCTTTTTGGGATGTTTATTTCTCCCCATAGATGTGCCCCAGTTTTTTGCTCCCTTGTGTGTGTGTGTGGCTCACGTGTGTGTGTGCTTTAGCTGTTTCTTCTATGAAGGGCAATTTAGAACCCAGAGTTAGTTTCTCTGATGATCCTGTGCTGTACTAAGCATGGAAATAAAATGGCAAAAATAATCCCAGAGTGAAACAAACATTTAAGGTGTTTTTTGGGGGGTCTTTTGACTTGGCTATTATAATTCAGTCAACAGTGTGTTTACTGAGTCAAAATAACCCTCTTCAGTGCCCTGTTTATAGTCACACTTCTTTCATCTTTTTTTTCTTTGCAGTCATCCGTTTTCTTCTCTTCCACACATTTCTTCTTAAGTAGTGTTTGGTATTTTAAGATTAAAGTTCCCAGACACCTTTCCTCCAGGCAGAAAATCCTGTGGAAGGGAATGCAAACTATTTCCAATGAAAGTGTGGGTGTGGGATCCTTAAAGAGAATGGCATTTTCTACACTTCATCAGGGGAAGTTTTAACTATGTTTGATGTTAAGGTGTTGAAAAGTACACTTCTCCAAATTCTGTGACTTCTCAAATCCTATGGCCTCATTCTGGCCTAGCAAGAGGCAGCTTTCAGATTCCCACATGTAAGCTTGATTGAGAGGGGGAAATGCAAACAAAATGAAACAAAGAAACCAAAACAAACAAACAAACAAACAAACAAAAAAACACACTAAAACACCAAAAACCTAAATAACATCAGCAATAGCAGCTGTAGCAACACAAAGAGAAGAATAACAGTATTTGTTCATTCAGTTAATATTCTACTATATGCTGATTGTGTGACAGGTACTCTCCTAAATTCTGGGGGTAAAATACTCAGCTCTGGCCCCTGGATTCAGTTTATAGGCCTGGGGGAATAGATACTATGTACATGCATTTCTGTGCCATTATAAGCACACATTGTTAGGTAATAGTGAGTTTTTATCTCAGTAGGAAGGTCAGGCAGCTTTCTGAGGTAAATTGCATTTAGGTTGAAATGACCTGGCGTTGATGCTAACACTCTGAGCTCATAGTAAATGACCGAAATTGTGCTAAGTACTTTATATATATAGTGTAATTTAATTCTCCCAAAATCTAGAGTGGGATGCAGCACAATTATTCCCTTTTTCCATTGAGAAAACTGAGCCTTTGCAGGGATTAAGTGACTTCCTCAAGAGCACAGAGTCCATTCAGGGCAAACTTGGGTTTTAAGTTTAGATGAACTTACTTTAGTGCCCAAAACCACTTTATTTTACCTTCTCACCTATTAGTAAGTCTTGAAAACTGAAGTTGATTTTTTTCCTTTTTTGATTCTTTAGATTAGAATATATAGTTTATTTAGAAAGTAAATTGGAGAGAGAGAGAGAGAAAGAGGAGATTCACCTCTTCAAGGTAGGGGAAGGGGCCAAAGCGTAAGAAAGCATGGCCTGGCCATAGCTCAAAGAGCACATGGCCACAACATAACTCAGCAAGGCAATGGCCTTTTTCCCCCCTTTATAACAGTTTTAGTGACTGTGTTAATATAAATATTCCCTTATAAAGCTCTAGGTCTCATGTTCATAATGTGAATTTAATATTTTTAAAAAGCAAAATACAAACCTTTGACAACAGCAGAGTAAATGCTTTTCCCAAGTTCCTGTTTTTGAGAGCATGTCACAATTTGGACAAATCAAAACAGATTAAGCTGAAAATCAAAGTTCTGGTGATTTTGTCAGAATGGACCTATTCTCTCCACTGACAATGGGGACATTCTGCTTGTCCCAAATTATCTCTGCAGAGATGTCTGCCCACTGCCCAAGCAACCGACACTTTAGTCAGTGACAACATTAAAGATTAAAGTGACAGAAAAAGACAAGTCATCTATTCACAATCATGCAAAACAGCCAGTTTTACTGACTTGGCAACTCCCATGGAAACTAGTCTTTGATATTTTCAGTCTGTCATCTTCTGCCTTGTGAAGACGTCACACATCCTTCCAGTCCACTGGCCTATGTGTTCTTATTTACACAATTCCTTTCCTTTAATTGTGTTATCTTGCTTCAGATTTCTCTCCTTGTCAATGTCTTAACTATCAGTTTACTATGAGAGTTCTACTTGAGGCATTTGGCAAGGATTTTTATAGGGCCGGCTAGAAGGCAGACTATCATCTAGGATGCTTTTGGCTTTAAGAAACAAACAACAAAACCAACTCTACATGACCTAAATAACAAAAAGTGACAGAATCTACAAATAGAAAACTTTAAAGTAGTACAGGTTTAAAAAGTTAACTCATTGGCTAAATAATGTTATTATTATACCAGCTCTCCCAGGTCTCTTCTGGCTGTCATCACTAGCTCCCCGGACCACAAGTTGCCTGCAGCAGTCCTAGGCATCAATGCAGAAGAACAGTGAAGGGCAGAATGGGTCATCTCTCTGTGTGACTCTTTATATGCAGAGATTGTCTTTGGTGGAGGATTCCTGGTGGACTTTTGTTCAGACTTTCTTTCGCTGACCTAAAGTGGGTCACACTTGTCAACTCCGGGCTTGTATTGAGACCTCGGTAATTAGGGGGGTGATCGCTTAGGCTGTTTCTCAGACTTCCAGGACATGTGGTTTCTGCATGGATTTGATCACAAGGAGGTCCTGGTGCTAGATTGAAGGGTGGGTGGGAAAAAGAAGCCAGAATATTTCCCCTTCCTCTCTCAGGCCACAGATCCACCAGAGGCTCCTTTTGTTCTGTTTTTCTAACACCTGCTAGACTGAGAAGTGAACAGCAAGTCCTGATCCTGCAGATACTCTGGAGGTCATGGTCTGAATGTTTGTGCCTAACACAAATTTATGTGCTGAAATCCTAACCCCCAAAATGATGGTATTAGGAGGTGGAGTCTTGGCCCCACCCTTGTGACCTCATGTAACCTCTTTACCTCCTTGTGGGCCCTGTCTCCAAACACAGTCACATTGGGAGTTAGGGCTTCAACATATGAATTTCTGGGAGACACCATTCTGTCTATACCAGCTTTATATTTGCTTTGCCATGTAGGATGACATTTAGCAATTTTGTTTAATTGAATTTCATGTCGGTTGTTTGTTCTTAGACACACTGGCCTTGGGATGAATGGGTTTGTGCAAGGGAAAAAGTGTGTAGCAATAAGGCTTCACTGTTGTGGCCAATTAGATCTTACCCCTGTGCCTCTGGGAAAAAGAACTGTATTTTCTTTTTGTTCTGCCTGGTTCTGCATGTTGAGGGGTATGCTGCCAATATAAATATGCCTCTCACCCCTCTTTCCTTGTCTTGATTGTATTTGTTATTCTTCAGCTATAACTGATGCCTGTATGATGACATAATGAGGGAGGGCTTAAGATTTAGAATATAGGCGCTGAGTATCTTGATCTCCAGGATAAAGTTGGGAGGAGGAACAGTTCTTCTTCCTTTTTTGACTAAATCAAAATGTAGATTTGAGAGATATAAAATATGAATTAATTAGTGTGAAAAATTAGCCATTTTTACCCACATGTGAATATCATTCTGAGTCTTTATTCTGTGTTCCAGACCAAAGGGATCAGATAAAAAGAAGGCTTATAAACACTGTTGTTTTGGATATAAGGCGTAAACTTTATTACCAAAGAACCAGAGATCTGACAATGTAGAGCAGATAAAAAATAGAAGCGAGATACAGAAATAAAAGTTATGTGTCCAGAAAGCAGCAGGATTTGATTGAAGGCACAGAGAATGTGTAAGCAGCTGGAAATCAGAACGTGTTAGTCGGAAGCCATTGCTGAGAGTTTGCTGGGAAGACAAAAGACATTGAAAAAGATGAAAAACCCTCAAGTTTCAGAAGACACAAACAAAAGATATGAAGTATGTGCTTAGCTTTGTGTCCTATGGGAGTGTGGGTGGAGGTATGAGTCCTGGGATGGGACGAGTTCGAGAAGGTTCCTGAGGAGAGGTGCAGGATCAAACTTACCCAGTACCAGGTGATTAAAGGCTCCTCCATCACTAAGATCTAGAGACTAGGGCTTTGCATCTGGAACTAAGACAAAGAATGAGATTTGCCCCTAAAGGGATAGTCCGGAGATTAAGGACGGAGTCCATGAACAGATCAGAAGAAGCCATAAAAATCGTAGTATGTTGAGCAGTTGAGATTAAGTTAATGATGTCTGTGTGTATTCATTTCTCACTGTTCTACATATTTTATTAGCATGACGTAGCATATTTTTGGCTGGAGTTTTGACCCAGAATACAAAGAAAAAAAATTATTGACCCCTTACCTTCCAAAACACAACCACTCTGAGGTAGATACAGTCTTTTTTTTTCTTTTGAAGATGAAAAAAATGGACACTCAGAGAATTTATGATCTTTACCCAAGATCACAATGTTGTGAGCTTTGTGAGACTGAAATTGGATTTCACATCTCTTTTCTCAGTCTTCTTATTCCTTTTTCTAGTGGCAAAGGAACATTGCAGGCAATACCAGGAGACCCTGCAGTTAGAGACACAAGCTGTGTTGGCGCACATATCTGATGTCTCGGCCCACTGATAAGGGGACAGTTTTTTTATTGGCAAATAAAACAAAAATACAGAAAAGAGAAATCTCTTTAAGTGGTTTACTATATAGGAATGCGTCTCTATGGTAACAATATGGAATGAACTATGTTAGCATCAACATTTTAATTCTGTAGTAGGTTCATATTTCTCAAGCCATAAATCTCAAATATACAAACAAAGCCTAATGTCCCGGTGTTATATTTCATCATAAACTCCCATTCAAACCTGGAGGAAGGGGTCCCTACTAGTCCTCTAAGACCCTAGGAAGTGTTCTACCCCAGTTGGTCCTTGGGCAGGGATATCTCACATAGGCTTCAACTGAAGCTCTGTCTTTCCCATTGCTTTGTCCCAATGGGCCACGGCACTCTTCCTTGTGGCAGGAACATGAGACATGACATGCCTCACCTGCTCTCTCTTTTCTTCTCCTCTCTTTCCCTCATCTTTCTGTGGGGCTGAAAAGGACAGGCTGCCCTGTTGTGCCTGTCAGGTCCGTGAGACTTTTGGTGGAGAGATCCCAGTGTCCTCTGTGATCCCTTGCCGTCTGTTTCTCACTGTCCCTTTGAGCTTTGATGATGTGAGGAATTCTCACATACTTCAGTAAAACTGGCCAACTATCTTCTACTTTTGAATTTTCTTTTTTAATTTTTAATTTTAAACATGTGGGGTACAGTTCAGGGTTAGGTATACAAATGTTCATTATGCAGGTACCCTTGTGGATGAGGTGTGCCCGCCCCCCAGCAATTTCCCAGAACTGCCAATCCCTTTCTTATGGTGTTATAATTGTTCGAGACCCACTTCTGAGTGAGAACATGTGGTACTCAGTTCTTTGCTTCTGTGATAGACCACTCAGTATTATAGACTCTAAGTCCATCCAAGTTGCTGCAAAGTTTATAATTTTGTCCATCTTTATGGCTGCATCATATTCAATTGTGTATATATACCCCATTTCTTTTTTTCCAGTCCTTTTTCGATGGGCAGCACGGTTGGTTCTGTGTTTTTGCTATTGTGAATAATGCTGCAATAAACATGCATGTGCAGGTATCTTTCTCATAGAGTGATTTGAGTTCTTCTGCATATATTTCCAGTATAGGGGGATTGCGGGGTTATATAGAAGGTCAATTTTTAGATCTTTTAGGAATCACCAAACTATTTTCCTCAGAGGCTGTACTAGTTGACACTCCCACCAATAGTGAAGAAGAGTATCCTTTTCCCTGCATCCTCTCCTGCATCTGTTGTTTTTTGAGTTATTGATGATGGCCCTCCTGACTGGAGTTAGGTGATATCTCAGTGTGATTTTTAATGTGCATTTCTTTGATGATTAGTGAGGCTGAACATTTTTCCACATATCAGATGGCTGCTCGTATGTCTTACTTGAGAAGTGTCTATTCATATCTTTCCCTTACCTTGTAATGGGGCTGTTTGTTTTTTCTTTTTGGCACGTTTGAATTTCTTGTAGACCCTAGATGTTAGACTTTTGTCAGATATGCAGTTGGTAAATATTTTTTCCCAGTCTGTGGCCTGTTGTCCTGCTTGCTTGATGGTTTCTTTGGCTTTGCAGAAGCTTTTCAGTTTGATGAGGTCCCACTTTATCTATCTCTTTCTTATTCCAACATTAGAGTTAATTTGGGGTAGTAGAGTGCAGGTTGGGTGACATCTTTGGATAATTTTTTTTTTTTGAGTCTTACTCTGTCACCCAGACTGGAATGCAGTGGCACGCTCCCAGCCACCGCAACCTTCACCTGCTGGGCTCCAGCGATCCTTCCTCCTCAGCCTTCCAAGTAGCTGGAGCTATAGGCGTGCACTACCACGCCTGGCTAATTTTTTATTTTATTGTAGAGATGAGGTCTCGCCAAGTTGCCCAGGTGGGTCTCAAACCCGTGGGCTCAGGCAATCCACTCACCTCAGCCTCCCAAAGCGCTGGGATTACAGGTTGAGCCACCGATCCTAGCTTGGATAATTTTTATCTAGTCTGATGCCCATGGTAGCTGGTGCAAGGCAGGAAAATGCTGTCTAATCATTGTACTTACTCTTAAAACTCCATAATTTTATGACTTTGTTCTGAAGCTGCAGAATAGCTGCTCCTTGTGGGTCAAGACCACGTTCATTATGGCACCCAAATGGAGGAGAATTACAAGGGTAAAAGAATTTCATCCCACTGCAATTATTTTGGTTTCATTTTGAACAAGAACCTGCTTCTTGCTCAATATTTCAAAGCATGCAGCTCTTCTGATTTACACATATTTGTGTAAACTTGAATTATTCCTTTGTCAGCAATGTATGAACTAAGGCAACGAGTGGTTGGCCATTATTTGATGTCTTTGGGACATTTTCCCCACTGTTGCCAATGACCACCTACAAAAAAATCAGTTGGGATAGCTGTTAAAAAATAAGATGCAGGCCTAACTTAGATGTATTAACCAATAACCTCTGAATCTTGGCCTAGGTATCTGCATGTTAACTGTCACCTCCAAGGGATTCTTATGCTAATTTTGAGAAAGACAGATGCAGGATTAGGTTAGCCTGAATTACTTAACTTGCAAGGACAGTTCACACAGGCACATGTGTAAATGGAAATTTTTTTTTAAATTGAGAAAGTATCTAATATGTAGTCATCTGGCTAGAATGTCTTAAAACTTTCATTTCCCACATATTTCTAAAGATAGCTATATTACACCTAATTGCAATTCAATTTAAATGAAAAATCCTTTAGACTTGTGTCACTTTTATCACATTTAAAGAGTTGAAATTCTGGTTTGTGATAGTAACCACACAACAAAGTTGAGTCGTGTTTTGGAAAAATTATCACTTATCCATGATTTAAAAAAATGACCATCTTGAATGTACATGTGCATGCATACCAGTGTACAACCTGAAATACCCAACTACCTTCTGTCCAGATGAATAGTTTGAGGATCCAAATCTTTATTTAATTATATGACTTTTTTTTTTTTTTTTTTTGAGTTGAAGTCTCACTCTGGCGCCCAGACTGGAGTGCAGTGGCCGCTCCCGGCCACCGCAGCCTCGACCTGCAGGGCTCCGGCGATCCTTCCGCCTCAGCCTTCCAAGGAGCTGGAACTACAGGTGCACGCTACCATGCCTGGCTGATTTTTTATTTATTGTAGAGATGAGGTCTCACCAAGTTGCCCAAGCGGGTCTTGAACCCGCGGGCTCAGGAAATCCACTCACCTCAGCCTCCCAAGGCGCGGGATTACAGGCTGAGCCACCGAGCCTGGCTATTATATGCCTTTCTTACTGAATAGTGCAATACATTGCATCAGTTTCCTAGGGCTACCATAACAAATCGCTAACTTGGTGACTTAAAATACAAATTTTATTATCTCAGAGTTCTAGGGCCCAGCATTCCAACTCAAGGTGTTGATAGGGGCACGCTCCCTGAAAACTCTAGGAGGAAATTCTTCCTTGTCTCTTCTAGTTTCTGGTGACTGTGGCATTCCTTGGCTTGTGGTTGAAGACTCTAATCTCTGCCACTCTCTTCACATGACTGTTTACTGCTTTATTTCTATCTATTTCTCTTTTTCAGCTGTCTCTTATAAGGACATCTATCATTAGACTTAAGGCCCACTCAGATTAGTCAGGTTATACTCATCTTAAGATCCCTAATTAACATGTCCGTGAAGACTCACTTCCAAGTAAGTTCAAACACAAAGGCTCCTGGGGTTAGAATGCAAACATGTTTCTTAAGAGCCACCTTTCAACTCATTACACACATTGTGGTCATATTTCCATTTTTCATTTGCAAATTTTCTCAGTTGGGCCTGTGCACCTCTTCTTTCATGCATCCCTTCCTGGCCTGAGACAGAGTGACTAATGAGGAACTATGCCCCCAAAAGAGAGTAGGTAACAGGGAAGGGAGGGATTATACCCTCCTGCCCACAATCATAAGGTTTGCCTTTCATCTTTTTCCTAAATCTCTTTCAAAACTTGGTATCAGAGGAAGGGTAATCTATTTCTTTAACTTAGAGTGTGGAATAAACTTAGCTTGAGCCTAGGGGAATAAATTCTGTTCAGTTTGTGGAAATCCCGACTTATGTTTTTTAAATGAATTTTATGCCTTCCTGCTTAATGAAGGCATCACGAGTGAATAACCACTCATCTGCCAGCCGGCGGGAGCTGTTTCAACGTTGTGCCTATAGACTGCTGTCACTTTGTGAACTTTAATCACTTCTTAGTATTTAAAGAAAAAAGATGAAAGGAAAAGGGAAACTAATTAATTTAAAACATAGATGGTACATTCTTTTGAGTAGAATTCAATTTAAAATAGAAGTGTGAAATAGCCTTTAAGCCAAATGCTAGCCCAGGAGGAAAAGAAAATAAATGTGGGAAAAACGTAGATGAAGATCTTGAACATTGGCTGAACACTCTGGACATTCCTTTATGCTCTAGGAGCAGTTGTCAGTACACACCTAAAGATTGATTAAAATGGCCCGGTAACATACAAATTCTAAAAATTATGCCAGAAAGATGCTATTCACCATAAGTGGATTGTGACAGGAACTGCAGGTCTTGAAATCTTCATGGTTTCCAGAGGGCATGTTGATTACTGTGGCACAGGATCCAGGGTGAGTATATGTGGGGAAAAAAGACTGAACTATCTAGAATACTACTTCTAAAGCACCACTATTAACATGTCTGTGACAAAGGACTCTACTTGTCTTGCTTTCTGGGAAAAAAAATACACCACAACTGAGAGAAAATAAATCTGCATTTTCTTACTTTCTCCAGCTTTGAAATTTCCTATTTTGACTAGGTTTTGAGCTCTAGAATTTGAGTCTTGAGGTCTAACTTTGTACAACTGATTTTAGTGGCCACAGTTAAAAAATTCATTGAAAGCTACAGTATTGGTTGGGAAAGAGAAATGTAAAATGTGTGAACAACCAGTTAGACATTGAAGAAAGTCATTATCTGAATGCTTTGATATTTCTTTTAAGGAGCTCCGTCAGATCTCCATTTAGAGAGATTATTGGTCTTTACATGAAAATACAAAAATATAAATAAAAATATAGAACAGTTTTTACTTTTTAAAGAAAAGGAATATTAAGCATAAGCTTTAGATCAATACTTCTACAATGCAATTTAGAATAGTGCCTTAGAAGAACTATCTTGTGATATATGGTATTACTTTTTAGGTACAATCCCAAGGTATTTTTAAACCCAAAATATTAATTACAAATATCCAAAATATCTCCCATATTTCCAAAATGCTTTTCTTATAGTGAAGTGGCATTGTCAGAATTGGCACAACCTACAGCAGTTCCAAAATTCACTATCTCTAGTTGTTTTGCTTTGGGAAGATGAAACCAAGAGCGTCCTAAGATAAATTAACAAAAATCCTGAATCTTATCCTTTAATTCATATGAAAAAGCTATGAATTGAGAAGACAGTCTTAATTTTATATAATTTATTACTTTTTAGATTTGAATTGAGCAAAAATGCCATTTATAATTATCTCTTTGTAATCATTATATTTTAACAACCAGAAATGGTAAATCTATATAAGACAAATGAAAACTATTCCCATAGTCATGAGTTTGTTTAATAATTTACGCATTAATTTTCAATTGACTTTGCTGCCTCCCTTCAAAGCAAACATCTCATACCTCTGCAATGGATGTTTGGTCTTATCATGGGATGTGGTCTTTTATTTTTTATTTTTATTTTTTGAGTTGGAGTCTCACTCTGTAGCCCAGGCTTGAGCTTGACCTGCTAGGCTCAGTCCTTCCATCTCAGCCTTCCAAGTAGCCAGAACTACAGGCATGTGCCACCACACTCGGCTCATTTTTCTTGATTTATTGTGAAGATAAGGTCTCACCAAGTTGCCTGGGCTTGTCTCGAACCTGTGGGCTCAGGCAATCCTCTCACCTTGGTCTCCCAAAGTGCTGGGATTATGGGCGTGAGCCACTGCTCTTGGCCCTTTTAATTTTTAAATATCATACCTTTTAACAGAGCTCCTAACTGCAGAAGTAGTGTATCAAGTACCCCCCACCCAAAGCACCATTTTTTATGGCCTTGATGCTCATATAATAAAATCTGAATGGCATTAAATCATTTCATTAGTTTTGAATTTCATTAGTATTTCAGAGATTTTTAAAATTTAAAGGTTTTCAATTTTTCATAAATAGTTTTCCCCAGAAATATATAATATATAATCAGAATTCTTAATTTGTAGGGAGTATTTCTTCCTCAAGAGAAGCATTGCATCTTGTGCTCATCACAATACAAGTTTTGCAAATGAGTTTATGTAGGAGCAACAGAAAAGGAACAAAAATCTCTTTTGATAGGTATATAATATGGAAACTATTATAAATGTTCTAAATGCCTAAAATTAGATGGCAATGTTTGGACATTTTGAAATTACTTTGTATTAATTGCAATAGTTTTTGTTGTAATAATAACTGTTCTTTAATATTTTTTATTTTTATTGTTCAATTATCAGTACAACTTTCTCAAGATATTTTGGAGTGTTTTCAGAAGTCTTTAGGTCATATGTTTTAAATAATCTTGCTGTTTTAAAACTTGTAGTTAAAGTGACAATATCTATAAAATAAGAAGAGAGGACTGGAAATCTGAAAAGAAAGCTTTAAGTTCAAAGCAAAATGATGGAGATAGCCCACTGAAGAAAAATTATTTCTGTGAAGTTCTTTATTTCTTTATACCTCTTGCTTTGTTTTTGAAAAACAAATGGCAGTAATTTCAAATCAACAGGTTGAGATTTAGCTTCTTATGGATGCAAAAGCGCATAAATAATTCCATTTATTATTCTTAGATTTCTCTTTGATCCCGAATTCTTTGAGAATAAGAAAGAAAACTGACTGGGCATGGTGGTTCATGTCTGCAATTCCAGCACTTTAGCAGGCCTAGGAGGAGAATCGCTTGAACCCAGGCGTTCAAGACCAGCCTGGGCAACATAGCAAGACTTTGTCTCTACAAAAAAATAAAAATAAAAACAAAGAAAACTAAAGTAGAGTGGTGGGAAGAGGTCATTTTATTGGCATATATAAATAATATCTTCCATATTATTATATAACTGATCATAGATTAGATTGTCTGACATAGAAGCTATTTGTTTTATTCACCAATAGACTCTCTAAAAACAAGAGAAAAGGTGTATTACTAGAATAAAATATAAAAGCATATTATTATGATATTTTATTTAGCTATCTAAGATCATTAATGTAATATAGAGATAATGTATTTTACCTAAACTGCGGTCTCCACAAATTCTTTTGTCAATGATATGGCACTGCTAATAGTACTCACAGCCTCAACTTTCAATACCATTTTTCACCTTGTCTAAGAGTCAACCTTAGTAAATTTTAAAACACAATTAATTTGTCCTAGAGATTGCCTATAATTAAATAGTCTCAAAGCATCACTAGAGAGTGTCCCATAGAATCTAGTGCCAAAGTGATATGCTCAGTACTAAAGCAATTTCACCTCCTTGGCTGTATTTACTAAACTCACTCCAGAAGAAACCAGACAAACATGTTATATAGACATATTAAGACTGGGAGAGCAGCAGTGGCTTAAAATTATGACCTTTCTGGATAGAATGAAGCTTTTGGCTGGCAGGATTAATCAAATGATGTGGGAAAGAGTAGGAGATGCCAAGCTGTCATGGCACTACAATCAAATACATGCCTTTGACATTGACTTTGTGTTGAGCATCAAGCTTTCATTTGTTAACATACCAAGTCTCAGAGACACTAAAGCTCCTAATATTTTTCATGTAAGTATGCATATTCATGTGTGTCGTAGAGTCACAAATGGGAGATTTTATCTGAAGGACTAAGATTTAGTTGATCCTCTACCAAGGAGAGCGGCAACCTTTCACTGCAATCAAAAGAAACCAGTTACATGACACTTTATTTCCCTACCCACACCGTAATAAAGATAGGTTGAGAACAGATTTCACAAAGAAGTTCTGGAAGGGACTTTTGGGAATGCAAGAGAATATCCCTGATTGCAAGAGGTGGGAGGAATGGAGGTATCTACCTGCTCTTCTAGCCTAGCAGGAAGGAACTCTGACGGTATGGTCATCAAGCATGATGTGGTTCACTTGAAGCTGAAGGGAACACGCAAACTTGTGTTCAAGTCCTATCTGAGAGCAGGAGAGTGAGAGACAAAGCTGGCAAGTTTCCACTCATGAAAAGAAGATGGAAGCAGCTGCTGTGGGGCTGTTCTGTATTTCTTCAGTTGGGCAGAACAAAGGATGTGGTGGTGTTTCTTGTGCAGAAGGATTGCCCCACACATGTGGTGCCTTGTAGTGGTCATAGTAAGTCATCCTCAACAGAGCCAGTTGGACGTCCCACAAAACCACAGTAGATACAAAATGGAAGTGTGCTCTGAAATCTCCTAGGTCTGCAGAAGAAGCACAGGAGCCTACAAGATGAAGCTGCCTTGCTTAGGAAACTCCAAGTAAATAAATCCCAGTAGCAGGGCAGAGCATTAGAGAATCCAGGGAACTATCACAAGAGACCCACTGGTCCAAAGATCACAAAGCCATCTTATGACAATGTCAGCCAAGTAAAAGCTTTCTTGTTCCCCATCTATTTTTCTCCCCTGTTCCAACCCCAGAGGTGTCAAAAAGAGCAGGTAGTAAATGTGAGAAAGTGAGTGAGAAAGAAAGAACCAACTATACCCTGTGTTCACATAGTGACAATCTGGTAAAAACACACTTTTTCAGGAGAGGAGCAGTAACTGTATCCGATTTAGGTTGAAAGCTTTATTACCTGGGACTACACATGAATTTCGAAAGTGAGTCAGTGGTTAGTGATTTGAAAAGAATACAGAACTAAGAGTTATCCAAAAAGTTATAGGACTACCCACGTTTTCATCTCGTGACGGGGGAAGTCCTAGACTTAAGGAGTAAATCTTGAGTAAGACTGGGCAAAGAATTAAGCTGTTTTCTTATTATATCATGTAGCACTTATAACTTTTTGTCCTGTTAACTTTTTTATTTGGACATAATTTGATAGAGAGTTTAAAGTATAGGACAAGGAAATTCCATATATCCTTCACCCAGATTCTCCAAATGCTAACATTTGCCACATCGGCTGTATGTTTACACCCCCCAAACCATACACACACACACACACACACACACACACACACACACACTTCTCTCTCTCTCTCTCACACACACATACAAACACACACAAAATATTTTTCTGAATATTTGATAATAGGTTGCAGAAATGATATCCTTTTTTTCTTCTATATGTATTATCTAAAATAGGGACTTTTTTTACGGAACGTCAGTATACTTACAAAATCATGCAATTAACATTGATAACATTTCTAATCTATAGATCGATTTAGATTTTGTCATTTGTTGCAATAATGCCTATCACATAAAAGGAAAATCTCAGATCATGTGTTACATTTAGCATTTGTTCTCATCCTTTTAATCTCTTTTAGTATGAAAAAATTGCTTACACTTTATGTTTAATAATGTTTATATTTCTTAAGAAGATGGAATTTTTTAGAACTCAATTTTTATTTTTCTGATATTATTATTATCTCAAAATTAAATTCAGACTATAGATTTAGAACCAAAACACGACCAAAGCAAGGTTGTGTTCCTCTTAGTGTATAATCCTGGGGAACACATGATGTCTTTTTTGTCCTATTTTTGGTGCTATGTCAATGGAATTTGTAGTGTTTGCCAGTTTTCTCCACTATAAGTTTATATTTTCCCCCCTTTTTGTTAATAACATTTTCTGGAGAAATACTTTGAAACTAAGAAGATATCCTTCTGCTCCTTGACTTTTGGCCCACTAATTTTAGTGTCCATTGAAGATTCTTTTCCGAATCAATTTTTTACAATGATTTATTATTTTATAATTATTTGTTATGTTTATAAGGTGGCTCTGTACTGTAAAGAATCATTTTCTCCAACTCTCTGTTAATTAATTAATATTAGTTTAGACTCAAAGATACTTATTTTATTCCTAGGGTTATCCATATTTTGTTAGTAAGAGCCTTGAGTCCAGATGACTCCTGGCTTCTTTTGAGACCTTCTTACTTAATGGCCCAGTAAGATGTTTCAGATTTATCTCTTACTTTCCTTATTGTAGTCCTGGAATTAGGCATTTCTCTGGTGATACTTAGTGGACATGCTCTTTAGAAATCAAGATAAGCTACTGGAATTTTCTTGCTCCTAGGCCTTCTTAGTCTACAGACCTAGGATGCGGTACAAATATCCATGTACATTTGTACGTATCTTTGCATCTATTCAACTATATTAAGAAATGTGAATTTTAGGGGAAGTGAGGACCAGTTGGAGGCCCAAACTTCACCTTCACAAAACCTGCTTGTGTAACTAATCCTGTCTTTTACCCCACATATCCATAATTAAAATAAAAGGGGGGGGGAAGAAAAGCCATAAGGATTCTCTTATAGCTTTTACTAAAGGGCTAAGGTTATTCAGAAAAGGGAATACAGTATGGCTTCTCAGAAGAAAAGGCATTTGGATTAGGAGAGAAGACCATTCTGGAAAGAAGAAACTGTGTGTGAGAAGGCACAGAGGCTCAGAGGTTATGTTCTGAGAAGAGTGAGATGTTCAGTGTGGCTGAAGGGGACAGTGTGTGGAGGAAGATGCTGATCTTGCCTTATCTTCCCAGAGATGTTTTTGAGGAGGTAGGCAAGAGAGGCACACCTCATCTCCCTCGTTTGTCTGGTACTAAGGGGCTGAATGGGTGGTGAAGCAGTGGAAGCATCCAACAAGCCTGGGGCACATTCTGACACATTCATGATCATTCCAACTTCTCTAACCATCAGCTTCCACGTCTGTAAAAGTGGAATGGTGCCCTCTGCCCACAGTAATCTCTGCTGAGATGTTGTTATGATCATCAAAGTAAAAGGGCTCTGAAAACTGAAGGCATCACATTTCAGACACAAATGCAAATAACCTCATGGTAATAGTAATACCACTCTCCAGAAATTGGACACACCCAATCCAGATGCTTAAAGTCACAGGAGCTTCACCAACAAGGCTTGTTCAACGGGATTGGCTGTGAAACCCTTGAAGTTCCTGACAAGGGTCCCACTCTGTTGCTTATTTTGTTACTTTTCCTTTAAGAGCTTGTGAGCCAATTTTCAACCAGGTTCTAAAGATCTGATTAGGGGCATTACCATCTCAGGCCATCTGGCCATGCTATTGTCAGAGAAAAGCAATGTCTTCAAAGATTTGACAGGGCAGTGGAGGCACTTGAGCAATTCCACTGAGAGCGTATCCTGCTCTGGATTGAATTATTTTTCTAGGCTATATTAAAGTTTCCTTTAAATCATAGCTAAAGTTGGTGTTATTCACATGCTGTCTGAAAATTTCCCATCCCAGCCTTTGATGAAAATCAGACAGAGGTATTGGTGCCATTAGGACTGCACACTCTATATCAACCCAATATAGGTTTAATCTTCTTTGCCATCAAATCAACATCAGGTTAGGAAATGTGTACTTGGGACACAGTCCTCTGGCTCTTTAAAACGTCTATACTTAGCACTAGGTAGAGGTTGAACAGATATTTGTTAAATGAAGGAATGAATAATCTGGGTTCTCCGAACAATCTAGGTTGTTGAGTGGAAAGAGAGTAGGTTTTGGAATCAGTCTGATTAGTGTATGAACCCTAGTTCTGCAATTTTCTACCTAGGTTTTCTTCAGGTCATTGTGGGCTCCCCACAATGAAAAAGGAAGGAGAGAGGCAGTCAAGGGAAAATGGCAGTACTAGTTTCCTATTGCTGCTATAGCAAATTACCACAAATTTAGTGGCTCAAAACAAAATAAAAAACCACACACTTATATACACACACAGATTCAGGCTGGGTGTGGGGGTTCACATTTGTAATCCCTGCACTTTGGGAGGTCGAATCAGGAGGATTGCCCAGGAGTTCAAGACTAGCCTGAGCAATATAGCAAGACCCCCATCTCTATTTAAATACAATAAAATTCATAAAAAATCAAAGCCCATAGATTTATCATTCTATAGTTCTAGAGGTCTAAGGTGCAAACCGGGTTCACTAAACCAAGATCAGGGTCTTAGCAGGGTTGTGTTCCTTCTGGAGACTTCAGAGAAGAATCAATTTGCTGTCTCTTCCAGCATCTAGAGATCACCAGCATTCCTTTGTTCACAGCCCTTTCCTCTATCATCAAAGGCAGCAGTGTCACATCTTTAAATCTTTCTCTGACTCTTCTGCCTCCCTCTTGCACATTCAAGGACCCTTGTGATTACACTGGGTCCACCTGGATAACCCAGGCTGATCTCCCCATCTCAAGGACCTTACCTTAATCACATTTGTAAAATTTATTTTGCCATTTTGTCAACATACACACAGGTGCCAGGGATTTGGGTGTGGGTATCTGTGGGGCCATTATCTCGCCTACCACAGTAACCATGCATTCAGTGGTGCACTTATCAGATTTGTCAAGCTGCAACTGGAGCACCTCCATTCCATCACTGACTATGTATAGAAGAGTTCCCAACAGGGAGCCCCCTCTACCGTGAGAAAGGGGCCAGTTGTCATCTTGGGAGAAATATAGTTCTAACCAGCAGGGGACTCTCTGTTCTTTCTTAATTATTAAAGGCTGGTGGGTGGTCTAGGCTCTTTGTAGGACTCATTCGTTTTTGTAAGATGGCACCAACTGTCCTAGCTCAGTTCACTGCTCACATACATGGATCTGCACATGGCCAAAAATCTTTTCTCTAATGGTAACGTTGTACTGCTGCAACCCGCCTTTCAAATCTTGGTTAGGAGAAGTGCTATTCACTTCTGAGAGAGGAGTAGTCCAAGCATACCTTTACACTCTGTCCAAAGAATGAGCCAGACCACATTCTTTGGGCCCCAGAATATTTGCTCTTACTAAATTTTGCTTTACTTTGATGACCACATTAGGAGAACAACATAATAAAAAACTTCATGGAAATAGTTGCATTTACTATAACAGTTTTGTTGAGAATGTTCACTGCATTTCATTATAAATTTCTCATGAGAAACCACTGAGAAATATTCCTCTGTTCTCAAAAAACAGTACTAGTTACAGTTTCCCCTAGTAACTACTTTGTTTCTATCAAATGAACATTAATTAGCCTTGTGGATAATCTTTTTTTTCCCCCCTATTTTCAGTCTCTATTTGGAAGCTAAGACACCATATGCATGAGCATTAACTTATTTTCCTAGATTTGTTTTCCCTTTTCCTCAGTTCCTTCACTTGTTTTGTATTTTAGTTCTTATTGTTTGTAGTACCTGTAAATCCAGAATAAGGCATGGAAAAAAAAAACTTGCTATTTTTTTGAGATTTTTTTTCTCTTTTGTGAGACACACACCCCTGATACATTCCCCTTTGTTTCAGAACCAAAAATAAAAATATCAGATGAAACATCACAGGTGCCAATACTCTCAGCAGAACTGAGTCCAGCATCAGTTCTGGAGCTTATGCTGATAATATGAAAATAAGTCTCTAATGCTTGGTATGCTGAGCACACTAAGATCATAAATGCCAGCATTCTAAACGGCTTGCTTGCTGTTAGCAGATTCACTGGAACTGAAATCCATTTCTTTTCTAAGGGATGCTTAGCTTTTATTACATCTTTACTCATGGCCAAAAGACATCAGCAAATTTGCTAACATGATTGAAGATATTCTTCTTAAGGCATTTCTAAAGTTTTATATATTTGCTTTCATGGTTTTGGATGTGAGTTTGTTTTCTTAGAAAGGAAAAAAGATAAATGTGCATAGGGTTTTGATAATTGTAGAAAGCCAAGATTTAAAAAAAAAATCAATGCTGATAAAATCTCTAGTGAAAATATCTTTGAGATAGACCCAATCATAAGACTTCATTTCTGAGTTCATCAAACCATAGAATCACCGACTCTGAGAACTCTCAAACCCTATTAGATGGGTTATTAATCTCTATATCCATAAATCTAGAATATGGTATGTGTTTAATAAATATTTGTTGGATTCGTGGGTAATACCTCCCATTCTCAGAAAGACTAGAGTCCTACCCAAATTGCAGAAGACTGTGATGGGCACACAGTTCTTGCCATGTGGTGAGCACGTGGTATGCACTGAATGACTAGCACTGAGACACAATCAAACCATGTAACAATTCTGAGTTCTATAATTGTCCAGACTAGCAGAGACACACAAACAACAGATGATACTACATGTGCAACCACTTTTATGGGTATACTTCTGTTGAGGTGTAATTTCCGGTGTGCTAGCATAATCTCTGTTCACCTTTCTCCCACTCAAGAAAGTATATCAGAACACAAATGAATAGGAATGTTATGAATATCTCGAATCTACTGCAATTTATTGGAAAAGTAAATCATTCACCATTTTTCCTTTTCAAATAATAGCAGTAGTACATGACTTGTGAAGCATCTCACAATGACTGACACATTTCATCATAATACCAAGACAGTTGAGGGTGCTTATCAACAGAAACCATTTCTGAGGCCCACTGTGTCCTCACGTCATCTTAGAGACCTCCCAAAAGAAAAATGCCATCTCTTAGGCTCACCCTCTCCCCAGTGCAATCATCTATATGGGCTCTGCTTTCCATCTGAGCTCCACTAGCACAATAGAAATTATTCCTACTAATGGACATAACTCACATAAGAATCTCTTTGTCAGTGGGGTGTCACTCCACTTCACTATCATAACCTTAAGAAAAAGAAGTCACAAGCAGCCAACTTACCACACCACCACCAGCTGAGTGCACAAGTACAGACATCCCTTCCCGCAGGTTGGCGACTTCAAAGAGCATCACATAGGCTGTGACGAAGTTCATAGGGAATGCAGCAGCCTCAGAGAAGCTCATGTCATCTGGGATCTTGTAGACAAACTCCACTGGAGTGCAGACCACTTCTGCCCAGGCATTGTAATTGACAAATGCCATGACACGATCCCCGATCTGGATATGGGAAAATACAAGGTTAGTGGAGACTAGCTCATGACAGAGGTTCAAGGAGGGACCAAAATTACTGGGCGCTGACCATGTTACAAAACATCATTGCTTCTTCTAACTCACTTGTGACCTCCATCCAAAATTTTGAATTTCACAGTCATGTCTTTTGTACTTTGATGAAACAAATTACTTTTAAAAACACATTTGCAGTGAAAAAATAACAAACTGCTACTTAAGTTTCACAGGTTATATAACCGATTTTATGAACCACTTAAAATTCTGTATTTCCTCCCTACCCATCTTCACCACTACCCACTACTATGGAGAACCAAGGAGGTTGGCTGGTTGAGGACTCATTCCCTCCTTGAAATTCTGGTCATCATTTAGGTGGTAGGAAGAGGCCTGAGCAGTATTAGTGTATCTAATGAAGGTAGTAAAATGTTATATAGTCCATTCTTTCAAAACCACCTTTCACCTGGCTAACTTGTGCCTTTTTTAAAGAGCTTTTCAGGCATTTTAGTCCCTATACCCAAGAATGAGGGACTTATAGCCTCACTGAAGAATGGATTCTCCTCATGAGAAGTTTTGCTATATGCACATTTGATCACAATAGAAAAACTATGATTTACTAAACAACAATAACATACTAGACTGTAATTTTCATTTTATGTCAGTTATTTTATTTAACCTACATGACAGATTTATGGGGTATTATCCCCACTTTACACATGCAAAAACTGAGGCTAAGATAGGTTAAGTCCCTTGCCTAAGGAAACACAGGCTAACGCCTGTCTGATTCCAAATATCTTTCTATGATATCACAATGATCTCTTGCCATGTTTGTATATTAAGCTTCTTCTTAGTCTTAGGCTCTAGGCACTGGAGACATAATTGTAAATGAGGTGCAGTCCATGCTTTCAAACTGTTCATATTCCCTGAAATTTTCATGTGGCAAGAGTTATGAGTGACAGGTCCTTAGAGGCAAATTCACTTGGAAGGGATAACATTCTAGTAGAAAATGCAACCTTTAGCCAAAGGCATGAAACTATGACATGATGTTTCAGATACTGGCCCAAAGATAATACAGTAGGTTTTTTTTGGGGGGGGAGGCAAAGGATGCTAGTGTATATCCTGGTAGTAAGCTCCCTAGGACCTTGGGGATTTGCCTGGCTGGCCAGTTCTGTGTGTTTTGGAATAGAGCTGTTACATCCTCAGTATGTGACTGGAACTGTGTCTACAAGGACACAACTGTCCATTTGGCTGGGGAATGATGTAGTAAAAAGACAATAGAGCAACCCTGACAACCCTCAGACCTGGATACTGAGGAGTTCAGGTGGATGAGATAGTTGGGGACAGCAATAACGTTATAGGTTACGTGATGATCTGATCCTGGGCACCTCTGTTCCAGCCACCAGGGCATCCTTGTCAGCGATTGGGTTTGCCTAATTCAGGAAAGACATCTGAATCATAGAATCAAATTGCTCTGCCCCAGTGTGTCTTCCAGGGTTCTCCTGTCAGTAATAGAGGCAAAGCAGAGACTGGTCTGCTCGCTCTGAGAAAGAGACAAATCATTAATCAATGTGATGATCTGATCACTGGGCAAGGATGACTTTCTGACTGCCTCCTCACATCTCCTTTTCTTATCCTTGAGAAACTCGACATAAAAATAAGCAGGTCTTCTCCTCCCTGAATCCTCTCTGAGGCTGCTGGAGAGAGAGAACTCCTTGCCTATACTTATCTGCATGTTATTTGTGGCTCCACCTCCCACCAACTTCTTCTCTCCTCTTTCCCAAGCCCCTAAATGACTTTAGATTTCTCTGATAAAATATCAGCCAAAAACAAAACGTGTCATCAGTTGGTGGGAGTTCAGACAATGGAGAAAAGGAAAAGGGAAGGCTCGGTCCACGTGCCTGTCTAGTACCAACTCCTGTAGGCACACTGGAAAATCAGCAGGAAAAGCTTGGGAAAGCATGTTCATACTCTCATGCCCTTATACTTGTGTTTTTGCAGTTGGCATTACCTATTTTTCTTTTCCTTTTGGAAAATCTTTCATTTTCCTTCAATGCTCAGCTCAGACATCCTCTTTTCTCTGAAACTTTCCTTCATGAGCAACCTTTCTCCACAAAACCAGAACTAGCAACTTTTCTGTTATTAGTATTTGTGTTTATTTAGTGCTTCCCGTCTGCTGGCACTAGATATATAGCAAAGGTAACCATATTTAACCCTCACAACAAACCTATGTGGTAGTTTTTATTATTATCACCATGTCAGAGGCTAGAAACTGAAGCTCAGAGCTGTTAAATCACTTGCCCAAGATCACACAGCTGTAAGTGGTGAGATAGGATTTCAACTAAGTCCACCCAATTCCTTATACAATCCTCCATTGTTGTGCTGATCCCACTATACTGGGTTATCCTTTTATGTGATTGGCTACTCCTCTGAATGGGAGCTCTCAGGGAGCAGAGGCTGAGTCTTACTGATTTATGGATTCTCAGTGCATGGCCCAGTGCGTGATGCACAGTGAACGATAAGTTGATGGAAGATGGTGAATAACCAAACCTTGTCTAACTTCTCCATAGGTGAGAAATCAGGAGAATAAGGGAAGAAGTTCAATCCTGGAGAAGTTTCAAATAGTCTCATAGGAAGCATCCCTGGGACTGAAGGGGCAAATTGGTGTCTAAAATTGACTAGAACTTCAGGAAACACTGCTGGGTAGGGACTTCTAGGAGCTACTGTTACTAATAATAATGTGACATTTATCAAGAAATAGTATGTTCCTGAATCTAAGATAAGCGCTTTTATTTATGTGATCTTACATAATTCCCACAAGAATGCTATAACGTTCTTGAGCTTTATGATTAATAATAAATGATTACTATGCCCTTTATATAGATGGTAAAATTGAGACTGAAAGGTGAAGAAATTTTTAAAGAGCAGAACCAGAAAGTTTTCAGTCCAGATATGTCTCACTCCAGAGCTCTCCCTTATTCTAGTCAGGTTCTATCTTCTCAGTGTTGCTAAAACAGGCTGTTACTAAGAGAAGGCTACCTTGACTGACATCCAGGGCAGTTTGAGGACCCTCCTCTTATTCACCAAGAAAAGATACCGAAACAATAGGAAACACCCCTGCAAAGCTCAAGCTTGAATTATGAACATCAATGTGTTTTCTTTCCTTGGCTAAATGTCTATTCTTGCTGATTTTAGGGGGATTTTAAGTCGGCACTTTTTCATCCGGCTGGCAGCAGCCTCAATCAAGGTCATGGTGAATTCTCTTGTTGCTAATATTTTTGTAGACCAGAGAAACCCTAGGAGTTGCCATGCCTGTTGTCATCTCTTCCTGGCTTTAGGTGAACATTCAGTCAGACCAGGTATGGAAGCCCACCTCAACCCTCTTGGAACCATGAAAGAAATGGCTGCAGTGCCTTGAACTTGGATTCTAATCCTGGTCCTGCTCCTCATAACTGTGTGACCACAGGCAAGGTGCTCAACCTGTCTGTCTATCAGGGATTGTCCTACATCTCTCTCAGGGCTCACTGTGAAGGTTGAGTGATACAACATATGTGAACTATGTTCTGTTATATCCTCAAAAAGGATATATATCCCCATGTCACAGGCTAGAAACTGAAGCTCAGAGCTGTTAAATCACTTGCCCAAGATCACACAGCTGTAAGTGGTGAAGACAGGATTTCAACTAAAGTCCACCTAATTCCTTATACAATCCTCCATTGTTGTGCTGATCCCACTATACTGGGTTATCCTTTTATGTGATTGGCTGCTCCTGTTATATATCCTTTTTGAATTCCAATTCAAAAAGCGCCTCTTCCCTTCCATGTCACACTATTGCATTATTCACTTTTACATTCTTCAAAGCATATATCCTGTCTGAAGTTATCTTTTTCATTCATATATTGCCTGCTTCCTCCCACTCCCAATCAGAATATCGACTCCACCAGGCATGGTGACTCATGCCTATAATCCCAGCTTTTTGGGAGGCTGAGAGAAGAGGGTTGCTTGAACCCGGGAGTTTGAGGCCAGCTGGGACAACATAGAGAGACCTCTTCTCTTCAAAAAGTTAAAAAAAGATTAGCTCGGTGTGATGGTGCACACTTGTAGTTCCAGCTACTTAGGAGGCTAAGGTAGAAGGATCACCTGAGTCAAGGAGGTTGAGGTTGCCATGAGCCATGATTATGCTACTGAGCTCTAACCTGGGTGACAGAGTGAGACCTCGACTCAGAAAAAAAAAGAAAAAAAGAAAAAAAGCCAATTTCACAAAGGCATAGGCTTCTGACGGCATTCTTTGTTATTGTATTCCCAGTGCCCAGAACAGTGTAGGTATTGGTTGACAAAATGAATAAAGACACACAGAATTTCCTCAGGGATTCAAACATATACTTAAGTGTTCCTTGATCTTTTTTGAGGGATTCCTCAAGTGCCCCTAAAAATCTGATGAAACCTATAGATTTCTTCCCAGAAAACCAAATAAAACAAAAACACCCTCAAATATGCATACCCTCGCCTGCTTCCCCATTTTGAGACATCTGTGGATCCCTTGAAGCTCATCTATGAAAAGCTCCCAGGGGAACACAGAAGCAACCTGTTTCAGAGCTGAGGAAGCTGAGCTCTAAAGAAGTCAATTAATATTCCCACACTTTGCAGATTTCCCTTTTAGGCACTCTTAAATAATTTAATGTTTTCTCTGTAACACTTATCTCGGGTGCAATGAATTATTTGTATCTGGAGTCAAAGTATCTGGATTCAAATCCTGGCCCTGCTATGCTGTAGCTCTATGATGTTATGATTTAATCTTTTTACCTCAATTTAAAGGTTTGTAAAGCGTGGGTATAGTGGCTCATGCCTGTAATCCCATCACTTTGGGAGGCTGCAGCTGGAGGATGGCTTGAGCCCAGAAGTTTTAGACTAGCCTCATCTCTACAAAAAATAATAAATAATAATAATAAATAGCTGGAGTGGTGGTGCACACCTGTAGTCCAAGTTACTTGGGAGACTGAACTGGGAGAATTGCTTGAGCCCATGAGGTTGAGACTTCAGTGAGCTGTGATGGTGCCACTATACTCCAGCCTGGGTGACAGAGTGAAAGTCTGACTCAAATAGCTAAATAAATATCTGTAAAAGCTATGATTATTTATCTATAATATGGGGCTATCACTCCTCTTCTCCAGCACATGCATTCAATGTGCAACACATCACACACTGTGGGAAGTCCATGCCAGAAGGTCACCTTGCAGGCTCCATCTTACATTCAACCTCTCTGTTTTGGAGATCGTGAGAACTGAGCCACAAGGAAGGTTAAGGACTTGCTGAAAGTTGTATAGAGTGCTGGGCTAGGAAGAGAATCTACTCTTGTTTGTTTTCTGCCACAGCACGTGGATTCCCTGCCAGTCTAGTTCTTTGTGGTATATGTGTCAAGATTAGCACTGGATTACGGGTTGCAGTGGATGGGAATCCTAGTTACCTCAGAAGAGCCATAAACATGAAGTGCAGGAGCCTGAACAAGAGTGATCAGGCTCAGAGCCAAACAGGAGAGAATGCCAGTGGGTGTGATGAATGGCAACATCTAACATTATTTATTTATTATTTATTAGACATGCGTCATATGGCAGACCTCTCCTAAGGACGTCATGTGTTTTAGCCCATCTAGTCTTTACAAAAACCCTGTGAAGGCATGGCTGAATGCTGTGTTCTTTTTTATCAGTAGTTTGCACAGCCAGACACCATGCCAAACAAACAAAACAGAAGAGCAGTCTTCCCTTTAAATGCTCTTTTTTTCTTTACTTATAAAAACAGGCATTGGGCTGGATTTGACTCAGGAGTTATAGTTTGAGGACCTCTAAGTATACAGTGCCAGGTATGAAGCACGCATGTTATCAAACTTAAACCCTAACCAGGCTCAGTGATTCAGCCTGTAATCCCGTACTTCGGGAGGCTGAGGTGAGTGGATTGCCTGAGCCCGCGGGTTCGAGACCCGCCTGGGCAACTTGGCAAGACCTCATCTCTACAATAAATCAAAAAATTAGCCGGGCGTGGTAACGCGCGCCTGTAGTTCCAGCTACGTGGAAGGCTGAGGTGGAAGGATCACCGGAGCCCAGCAGGTCGAGGCTGCGGTGGGAAGCGGCCACTGCACTCCAGTCTGGGTGACAGAGTGAGACTCCAACTCAAAAAATAAAAATAAAAATAATAAAACTTAAACCCGCATCAGATCAAAGCTCCAAATATAATCTTTTCTTTTCTTTTTAAAGAAAATACAGGAGATAAAGGAACAAGTTAAATGATATGTAAAATTCTGACGGTGGGACATTCTATAGGACAGATAATCTGGTTTCTCAATTAAATCAGTGTGTGAAAAAAGAGAGTAAAAGGAGCTCTTCTCAGCCGGGCTCGGTGGCTCAGCCTGTAATCCCGCGCCTTGGGAGGCTGAGGTGAGTGGATTGCCTGAGCCCGCGGGTTCAAGACTCGCCTGGGCAGGCGAAACCTCATCTCTACAATAAATCAAAAAAAACTAGCCGGGCGTGGTAG